>PVJS01032329.1:0-22845 GCA_004027185.1 Glis glis | reverse complement strand
CTCACTAAGGAGAGAGAGAGAGAGAGAGAGAGAGAGAGAGAGAGAGAGAGAGAGAGACAGGGAGAGAGAGAGAGCGAGAGCTGAGGCTGGCTGCGAACCCGTATCCTCCGGTCTCTGCCTCCCAAAGTACTGGGATTACAAGCGTGCGCCACCACACCCGGCTAATTGTCTACTTCTTTTTATGTGGCTACTAGAAAAAGTTTAAAATTACATGAGACTCTCATTTGTGGCTTGTGTCATATTTCCGTTGGTTTGGTTAGTGCTGGTTGAGACTGTGGGCTTTTGAATAGAGTTGGATTTGAATCTTAGCCTGACCACGTAATTCTCATAACTCCATGAGGTACCTAGTACTACCATCTCTTATTATTTCAGGGTGGGGCATACAGTAAACACTCAATAAATGATAACCAATAATATAATACCCAACTCCTGAGGAAGGGCATCTGCTGGAAACTATTCTGATGTTAAATGCTCTATGTGGACTCTGGCTTTTATTTTTATTTCTTCATGGAAGTACATATAATTTGATATGGCCCTAATAACATTATCCTCTCTTTTCCACATCATGCTTGTTATAGTGTTCTAAAAAATTCTTGATATTATATTTTTGTCATAAATTAAACAATGGAATTGAAACCAGGATTTTGAAGAGATATCTGCATCCCCATGTTCATTGCAGCATTATGTACAATAGCCAAGACATGAAAGAGACCTAAATGCCCATTGATAGATGAATAGATAAAGAAAATGATTTTTGTATGCTTATACATATAGTAGAATATTATTAAAATAGAGCCAAATCCTGCCATTTGCAATAACACAGATGAATCTGAAAGGATTGCTAAGTGAAATAAGCCAGACAGAAGGACAAATACTGCATGATTCCATTTATATGAGGGATCAAAACCAGTCAAACTCATAGAACCATAGAATAGAAAGGTGATTGTCAGGACTGCAGGGAGAGAGAAATGGGAGGTATTAGTCAAAAGGTACAAAGTTTCAGTTATAACAAGAACAAGTCCTAGAGGTCTACTGTATACCATAGTGTCTATAGTTAGCAGTCCTATATCTTACACCTAAAAATTTAAGAGAGGATGGTGCATAGGATAGAGTTGTAGAAGGGAGCTGGAGAACATGAGGGGATCCTGGATTATGGTGATTTGGTGATAGAAGCAACAGAATTCCCTGATGGATTCTTTCTGGAGGTTTTCTTGAAGGAAAACCTGAGCTGCACATCTTTGTTGTACCAGAGCAGGAGAGAGTGGCATTAAGAAAGCCAAGCTAGGAGAGAGTTTTAAGAAGAAAGAAATGCAAAAATCTGTAAAATACTGTGGAGAGGGAGAGTTAGATTAGGATGGAAGAGCCCAATGCTAAGATTGTTGGTAACCTTGACGATAGCTATTTCATTAGAGAGTGGAGGCGGTAGAAGAAGGAAGGTAATTTGAGGGGAGAAAGTGGAGACCTTGTGTTTAGACTTCTCTTTCAAAAAGTCTGGCTATACAGGGAAGTAGCAAAAGAAGCTGTAGCAAGAAAGGGAAGTTATATCTAAAGAAGCTGATGGAATGAGCTCGTGTCCAAAGAGAGGGACTCATAGGTAGGGGATGGATGTAAAGCACTTGAGGAGGTAGGAGAAGGATGAGACTCAGGACATGGGAGGAATTGGCCTTTGCAGAAGAGGACATTTCCTCTGTTGAAGCAGGATGAGTTAGGTAGTTGAGGATGGAAGATGTAGATATGTGACCATTGGAAGATGCAGGGGTCTTGCTGTGTTTTTTTTTAAGTGATTCATAAGTAAAAATATGAACTAAACATGAGGTATAGCAGAAAACAAGACTTAAGAGCTTAGAGTAAGATATGATCTCTCATCCACCTCAGCAAAAATCACTTTGCATGGTGAAATTCATTTGACTCAGAAGAGTTTCAAGGTAAGCATGGTTTGGTCTTGCTTCTTTCTTAACCTATCTAGGTTTGGTTTGGGGACTGTGGTAGGTACTCTTAAAGGAGATAGGCTCTGGCCAATGTGGCGGGCTCAGAACTTTGATGGGGAAGTCCTGGAGAAGTTCCACAGTGCACGATGGTGCCTTCAACTAGGAGCTGGTTTCATAAGATGACAGGACAGTATGTTGCCATCATTCAGGGGTTTTATAGATGAGCAGTAGTTTATCAAGAATTGGTAGACAATGGAATAAAAGGATTGGATTAGGAAATTGGCTTTGGGCTTAAGGTCCTGTTTGTAATCTGCAATATGGCTGTGAACAAATAATTTACCTTCTGGTAAATCATTTTCCCAATCTGCAAAATGAGCAAAACACCAGTCTTTTCATCTCACAAGAGTGTGTGAGATGTGTCAATGTATGTCAGTGTGCTATGAAAGGTAGCCTGTACAGATGGATTCGTGGTAAGACTTGGAGTCTTGGGACTGGCAGCCTGGCTTCTACTCCCAGCTTCTCTGCTTACTCACCCCTTGCATGACTCAGGGTGAGTCACTTCACCTCCATTATACTGAGCCTCTATCTTCCCATCTGTAGAACTCCCTCACAGGGTGATTATAAGGATTCAAAAATGCAATGGAAGACTTTAGAAGTAAAAGTACCAGAGAAATGTGATGGATTAGTTAGTCTGATTTTCCTATTCTCCATCGAGGGAAAAACCCTATTTTCTTTCCAGAATAATGTTCCAGATGAGCATTCAATGAAGACCTGTAATGAGTGCTTCCTGTGGGCAGAGCCTGGCACTGGGTATCATAGGGAGAGAAGTAGCATCTGTCTTTGGAGAACTTCCAGTCTGATTGGGGGATGGGACAGACACAAGCCCAGTCATAGGAAGTGCATCCGGAAGGACTCCTAGCTCTCTGCCTCTGAAAGCTTCCACGGTACAAAACTGACCATAAGAAGAAACTATAGAAGCACATGATCACACTGATAAGGGCAGAAAAGAGGCAGGGGAGAGTATGGTGCTGTGGTTACCAGGATCACTAGGCCCGGTCCTTCTCCGTGAGTACCTTGGCTCCACATTGGGTGCAGCCCAGTATCTCTGCAGAGCTCTTGAGGCACCACTGAACATTTAACACAGGGTTCACCCCTATGGCCAGACAAGGCCTGTCTTCCAGCTGTTTTGACTCTGTACCCAGAGATTCTCTCCCTTTGGAGGACACGAATCCCTTTCTAGATAATGATATGCCAAAGGACTCTGAGAATGCTTTTGCTCCTGAAGTTCCATCATTGAGTTTATCAAAGAGATGCTGGTACCTGACTTCCTGGTCTGAGGAGGAAGGTGATTAGTCTCCTGGGAAACTTTGTGATCAGTATGAATAATATATCATTTGGCACTGTACTACAAAAAAGACTGTTGGAGACAGATAGTTAACTGGATGCAAAATACTCTTTGGCCAGGGAGTTTTCTTAAGGATATTGATTTTCTGTAAAAAAGCCCTCACTCTGCAGAATTTCCATCTTGTTTCTGTTTTCTGTAGTGTCATGATAACTGCTAAGAGTTCATATCAGAGTGAAATATACAGGATTTTAATCAAACTCTAAAATCTTGATCTTATGAGAATCATTCATAGCCTGTTACATAAAGACTTTGGAAAGATAATGTGTCATTTTTACTGATCAAATGTCCTAGCATCAAATCTACTTCTGGAATGTTGATACTCTGGTTTAAACATAAGAGGCTGCATCTCAGAGATAAGAAAAGAGAAACTGAACACAAGTTCCCATCAGGCCTCTCTTTCTTTTAGCTTAGCACCTTTGTCAATTTGTCTTTGAGAACATGTTGTAGGAATGGAAATGCAGGGAGAGGGTGGTCAATCTGCCATTTTTTTTTTTTGGTACTGGGGATTGAACCCAGGGGCATTCTACTTCTGAGCTACACCCCCAGCCCTATTTTATTTTTATTTTGAAACAGTCTCGCTAGGTTGATGAGAGTCTCACAACTTGCTAAGGCTGTCCTGGAACCTGTGATCTTCCTGTCTCAATATCCCAAATACTGGAACTATAGGTGTGTGCCACCACGCCTGGCTTCAATCTGCCATTTTTGAATGATAGGAAGACTCTATCGATTCAGGCCTCATTCAGACAGGGCCTAATAGTGTCCTGGAAAGAATCGGAATGGGAAATCCAGTTAGAAATAGTTATGGATTATATCAAACTGTCACAGGTACAGCCATTTTTCTCTGAAAGGGCATTTCTTCCTGAGGGTTTGTTACCAAGAACTATGGAGCCCTAGGTGGCTTTGGCTTGCAACTAGCAGGTGGTTGCTTGCTGATACATTCTTTGGAATGCTTGCTGAATAGTTTATTACCCTGGCTAGATATTACAAACATATAATAAATCCCTAAAATGATCACCTCCCTTTTCCCTCTGCCTTTCCCTTTGCTGCATGTACAGGACCCCTTCTACACAACATTAACAATTCATCTGTATTCAGTGTGTGTGTGTGTGTGTGTGTGTGTGTGTGTGTGTGTGTGTGTGTATTACTGGGAATTGAACATAGGGGCATTCTATTACTGAGCTACAACTCCCAGCCCTTTATTATTATTATTATTATTATTATTATTATTTCTAAAATCAGTGTCTCACTTGTTTTTTTTAAAAATTAAACTTCAGCCAGGCATGGTGACATATGCCTGTAACCTCAGCTACTCAAGAGACTGAGAAAGGAAAGTCCAAGTTCAAGGCCAGTCGGTCAACTTAGCAAGACCTTGTCTCAAAATAAATAATATTAATTTAAAAAGGGCTGGGGATGTCGCTCAGTGGTAGAGCACTCCTGGGTTCAATCCCCAGTACCACAATAAATAAATAAATGAATGAATGAATAGATAAATAAATATAAAATTAAACTTCTTATTTTGAGATAACTAAGCATTCACATAGAGTTGCAAGAAACAATAGAAAGTGATCCCGTGCACCCGCTTCCTTTCTGCCCTCACCCCTATTTAAGTCCTGACAACTACTTGTTTCTTCTCTCTCTTTTTTTTTTTTTTTGCGGTACCAGGGATTGAACGCAGGGGCGTTCTAACTCCACGCTAAACCCCCGGCCCTATTTTTTATACTTTATTTTGAAACCGGGTCTCACGAAGTTGCAGAGGGCCTCACTAAGTAGAGAGAGAGAGAGACAGAGAGAGAGAAAGCTGAGGCTGGCCGCGAACCCGGATCCTCTGGTCTCCGCCTCCCAAAGTGCTGGGATTACAAGAGTGCGCCACCACGCCCGGTTTGTTCTCTTCCTATCATTTTGTCATCTCAAGAATGTTATGTAAATGAATCATAATTTGGGGGGTTGGTTTTTTCCATCTCTGAAGATTTCCTCCAGACTGTTGCACGTATCAGTAGTTTATATCTTTTTATTGTTGAATAGCATTCTCAGGTGTAGGTGTATTGCAGTTTGTTTAACCACTGAGGGATATTTGGGTTGTTTCCAGTTTTTCGGCTATTATGAATAAAGCTGCTATAAATACTCATGTACAGGTTTTTATGTGATCGTAAGTTTTTATATTTTTTGGAATAAGTGCCTAGGAGTATAATTCTGGGTCATATGGTAATGGTATATTTAGTGTAATAAACCGCATAACCTTCTGGAATGGCTGTGCCGTTTTACATTCCTACTAGCAATACATGAGTGATTTAGTTCATCCCCTTTCTCCCCAGCATTTGGTCTTGTTACTACTATATTTTTTATTTTAGCGATTTTTATTGGTGTATAGTAATATTTCATTGTAGTTTTAATTTGTGTCTCCCTAATGGCTAATGATGTTTAACACCTTTTTCATGTACTTCTTTGTCATCTGTATATCTTTTTCAGGTAAAATGTTTGTTCATGCCTTTAACTCTTTTTCTGATTGAATTTTTTATTGTTGAGTGTTGAGATTATATATTATAGATTATGTGTTCTAAATACTATTTATTTGTTAGATACGTGGTTTGCAGATATTTCGTCCCAGTCATAGTTTTCCTTTTCATGCTCTTGAAGTCTTTTTTTTTTTTTTTGCGGTACCGGGGATTGAACCCAGGGGTGTTCTACCTCCGCGCTACGCCCCCGGCCCTATTTTTTATGCTTTATTTTGAAACTGGGTCTCACGAGGTTGCGGAGGGCCTCACTAAGGAGAGAGAAAGAGAGAGAGAGAGAGAGAGAGAGAGAGAGCGAGCTGAGGCTGGCCGCGAACCCGGGTCCTCCGGTCTCCGTCTCCCAAAGTACTGGGATTACAAGTGTGCGTCACCACGCCTGGCATTGAAGTCTTTTGCAGAGGGAAAGTTAAACTTTCAATGGAGTCCAGTTTGTCAGTTTTTCCTTTCATGGACTGTGTATTTGGCATCAACTTTAAATACACTTTGCTCAGCCCTAGATCCTGAATATTTTTCTCTTACATGTTTTTCTAAAAGTTTTATAGTTTTACATTTAAATCCACATCCCATTTTGAGTTAATTTTTATATAAAAATCAAGGTTTGCTTTTGGCCTATGGATTTGTATGTCCTCTAGCACCATTTGTTAAAAAGGCTATCTTTCCTCCACAAATTGCTTTTGTACCACTGTCAAAAATCAGTTGGGCATATTTGTGGGGGTCTATTTCTGGACTCTCTATTCTGTTCTATTAATCTATTTTTCTGCCAATACCACACAGTCTTAATTACTATAGGTATATATTGTCTCAAAATCAGCTATACTGATTCCTCCCTTTTCCTTATTTATTTTTAAGCAGCTTTATTGAAGTATAATTGATATACAAAAAGAGAAAACACCAACAAAGAAACCAAAGACAACAAAAGACCTGCAAATGTTTAATATGTATAATTTGATGAGTTTGAATCATTTAATTCTTACTCAAATTGTTTTAGCTATTCTTGTTCCTTTGACTTTCCATATAAATTTTAGAATAATCTTGTGCATATTCCAAAAACTTTTGCTAGCATTTTGATAGGAATTGTGCTAAATTTGTATATCAGTTTGGAGAAAATGGGTATCTTTAGTATATTGAGTCTTCTAAGTTATAAACACAACATGTCTCTCCATTTCTTTGATCTCTTGCATCAATATTTTGTTTTCGGCATTCAAGTCCTGCACATGTTTTGTTATATTTATACCTAAGTATTTTTTGAGCAATTGTAAATGATAATGTAACATTTTGGTGTCCATTTTTATTATATAGACACACAATAATTTTTGTATGTTTATCTTGCATTGTCTGCCCTTGCTGAACTCACCTATTAGTTCTAGAAGTTTTTATGTAGATTCTTAGAGATGTTCTATGAAGACTATTATATCATTTGAAAATAGGGATAGTTTTATTTCTTCCTTTTTGATCTGGCTGCCGTTTACTTTCTTTCTTTTTTTGCTTTATTGCAATGTCAGAATAATGTTGAATAAGAGTGGTGAGAGCTGATATCTTGCCTTGTTCCTTATCTTAAGAAGAAAACATTCTTTCACCATTAAGTATAACTTTGACAGGTTTAGGAAATTCACCTCTATTCCTATATATTTCTCTTCAGTACTGCTTTTGCAGTATCCTACAGAATTTGTTAAATTGTTCATCTTCATTGAATTTTAAATTTCATTTGACATTTCTTCTTTGGCCCTTGGATTATTAAGGAGTTCGTTTAATTTTTGTCTGGGTGTTTACCTGTTATCTTTCTGTGATGGATTTCTGGTTTGATTCCATTGTAGTTGGAAAATACATTCTGTATGATTTTAGTTCTGTTAAATTTGTTGAGGTTTGTTTTATGGAGTAGAGTATGGTCTGTCCTGAATAATGTTCCATATGCCCTTGTAAAGAATGTGCATTCTGCTCCTATTGGGGAGAAAATTCTATGTCAATTAAATCCTACTGGTGTGTGGTATGGTTGAGTTGTGTATATCCTTGCTAGTTTTCTATCTAGTTGTTCTGTCAATTGTTGTGGATTGTGGATATGTCTTGTGGATATGTTTCTCCTTTTAGTTCTGTCAGTTTTTTTTGCTTTACATATTTTGTAGCTCTTTTGTTTGATACATACACATTAGTATTAGAATTGCTCTGTCCTCCTGGTGGATTGACCCTTTTATCATCATGTAATACGCCTTCTGTCTTTGTTGTGGGTAATTTCTATTATAAAATAATTATAGGACAATTTCAATTGTGTTTTTTTCGGTACTGGGGATGGAACCCAGGGGCATTATACACCCCCCCAGCCCTATTTTTTATTCTTTATTTTGAAACAGGGTCTCACTAAGTCACAGAGGGCCTAAGTAGCTTAGACTGGCCGGAAACCTGAGATCCTCCTGTCTCAGCCTCCTAAGTAGTGGGATTCCAAGTGTGCACCACCACACCGGCTTCAATTGTGTTTTATCTTCATTATCACTGATTCTTTCCTTCATCCCCATCCATTCTGCTGTTGAGCTTACCCCTTAGATTTTTTTTACATTGATTCTTATATTTTTTGGTTCTAAAATCTCCATTTGGTTCTTTTTATCTCCTATTTCTTTGCTTAGACTATTTTTCCAAGCCTGTTCATATTTGTTTGTTGAAGCATTTTCATGATGGTTATTTAAAAATCACATTTGATCAATTCTCTGTGTTTTCCCCCTCCGCAGTCTTTTGTTTAGCTCTTAGCACAATTTAAAATGACCCTTGATTTGCCTACTAGATTGAGCTCCATGAGAGCAGGCATTGTGCTGTTTCCTTAACTGTGGTATGTCCAGGGCCTAGACCAGTTCCTGGTAGAGTAATAAATATCTGATGAATAAAGTTGCTTAATTCTCCCGAACCTCAGTTTCTCACCTGCCACATATAATAATTGGCTAAAAAAACAAGGTTGTATTTAGAATTATATGAAATAATAAATGCATGTGAAGTATTTAGTACACTGCTTGGTTCAACATAGTAAGTCAAAAAATAGTTTGTCATTGTTTCAATATGATTATTACTGTTATCCTGTTCACTTACACTTCCCCTTTACTCCTATAGCACCTGTTGTTGAAGCTAATGATCCATACAGAGTACTATGAGCATTTGTCAATGACAGATGCTGACTGGTTAGATGCTTGCAATTAAATTCTAACTTAGTGCTCTCTTGGCCATGTTTTTCTGTACAGGTCCTGCAGCTGGGCTCGGATATCCTTCCCCAGTACAAGCAAGAGGCACCAAAGACTCCCCCTCACATCATCTTACATTACTGTGTTTTTAAGACCACGTGGGATTGGATCATCTTGATCTTGACCTTCTACACAGCCATCTTGGTTCCTTACAATGTCTCCTTTAAAACCAGGCAGAACAACGTGGCCTGGCTGGTTGTGGACAGCATCGTGGATGTCATCTTTTTGGTGGACATTGTGCTGAATTTTCATACCACCTTTGTTGGACCAGCGGGGGAGGTGATTTCCGACCCCAAACTTATCCGCATGAACTACCTGAAGACGTGGTTTGTGATTGACCTTCTGTCCTGTTTGCCATATGACGTCATCAACGCTTTTGAGAACGTGGATGAGGTTAGTGCCTTTATGGGTGATCCAGGGAAGATTGGTTTTGCTGATCAGATTCCACCACCACTGGAGGGGAGAGAGAGTCAGGTACATGCCTCAAATCTCAGACCTTGTTTTCATGTCTTTAAAGCTGAATGAAATGTGGGTGGTCAACAGCAGGGTCATGAAATGGGTGGGAATAGCATGACCGATGTCCACAACAGAGGGAGCATGCTTATAGATATCCTTGCCTGCTGTTCCTGTCCTTTGGAGGTTTGGATGCCCTGCATGTCAATGCTTGGGTGTGGAGAAGACCAAAGGCTTACTTACAGTTAACGTCTCTGGTGTGTAAGCCACTGGCTCAAGATGGCGAGGCTGGAGAAGCAGCCATGCATGGCCACTGCACTGGTGAATCTTGTTCTTGGTATTCTGAATGTCTACCTGTCAATTATTCTAATTATGGGGATTTTTTCTTTCATATGACCTTTGACTATTTCATAGGCAATTAACTTCTGGTTAACAGATACCATTTTACCTTAAGTTTTTCCCCTCCCCTTTGTTTCTTGGTAAATGTTGTACTGAGTTATTTCTTTGCTAAAATGAGTTTGGGAGGTGACCTTTGCTGGGGTAGTCAGGTACCCGATTGTGGTTAAGAGGAGTAGTGTTGTTGGGTTATACTGCTTTGGATTGTGAGTCTTGTAGGCAATGGAAGGAATTACAAGAAGATCAATGCCCAGTCAATGTGTTGGAATTAGGATGTGCTCCAGCAGTCATTGTCAAATGGGTGCCTAGGACAGTCGCAGCAAGAAGGGACCATGGGCTTGTTAGGAATGAACATCTCCTTTGAAAAAGCAAAGGATGGCAAGTTATCGCAAAGAAAATTGTCAGATTCTTATCCAGTTTGTGTTCTGTGGGAATGATACTTGTTCTTCCTCCTCGTTGACACTCCAGATGGATTAAGATAAGGCAGTTTATTTGATAAGTCTTCAGCCTTGTTCAGCAAATGGACTTTCATTACCTCAGATTACAGGAGGGCCCCGGGATTAACTGGGTGGGTAATACAAACAAGACACACCCCCATGTGTCTTAACTGGTGTCATAATTGTGCCTCTTGGGTGTCTTATTGGTGACATAATTGTGCCTCTTGGTCTTCAGATCAGAACCAACAGTTGCCCAAGACACTTGCTCCTCCTCTGGGAGAATGTAACAAGGGGCCACTTCTCTCTCCAGTGAAGAGTAGCTCTTCCTACAAAATGCTGCCAAGTGTAGAGGTGGGAAGAGAGAACTCGGATGCTCAGATGCTCTAGATTCGGAACAACCCTGCATCTGTGTGCTGTGTTTTGATATACTTTAAAACCCCAAAGACTAATTCTCTGGGTGGCTTGTGTGGATTTTGTAGGGGAATTAAATGAGTCAAGACTGATCGTTTACAAGAGCAGAATCATCTCTAAAGTGAATGTTGGGATTCTTTAATGTGCATTTTAATACATGTTTGGAATGATATTTTTTTCTGTGAGCCATTTCTAGGAAACTTTATGTTAGTTAGTAAGGAAAATATGATCATTTTGGCTTAGGTAATTCAAATGAATTATCTCAATCTAAAAGAGTTTCTTTTACACATACAAGAAGTAAAATTTAACTTAAAAACCAGTTGAGTTTGTGAAATGACATTCTATTTATAGCAATGGCACTAAAATTTGCAGATAAATAGGACAATTCTTCAGCTTCCATGGATTCTCATTAAAATTTGGCAGAGCTATAAACACCTATGTTAATGTGTCTAGATAACCTGGAAGGTTAATGGAGCAGAGAGCTGGTCCCCAGGGACTGTGTATGATGGGTTGGAACTCCTTTAATTTTGAGTACCCATGATGGTGGTTTCTGATTTCTAGATTGATGAAATAGGTTGGTTATAGGAAAAAATGTCCATTATCTGTAGCTTTCTTATTAATAAAGGGTTTAGTATCAAAGCTCTTACTATCACTTCTTGATCATAAATAATAATATAAATATTAAGAGGTTATAGCTATGATTTGCTTCTGTAAAGATTTGACTTTATATTTGGTGGTTTCTCTGGTAGCTTTGGCTGACACCTGAAATAATGCCTTTTCATAACAATTGTGATGTGGAGGGGGATCAATATGAGAAAACTAAAATTTGGTACCAAGTCCTCTTGGTACCACCTATTAGGACATCTGGGACCCTGGTGCATGTTTTTAAGCTTTTTTTGGATCACAGTTTTCCTATTTGGATCTTGGAAGCAGCCTGGAAACCATAGTGTTTGGGCAGTGGGTTAGTTGAGTTTCCTACCGGCTCCAAGGGCTCAAGTCTGGTGAGTTCTAAGTCTTGCTGCATTAGTTCTCATCTCCAGAAGCTTACTGTAAAAACAAGAGGCCTCACCCCCTGACCTCCTACCTGTAGTGGAGTGGGAGGAAGATGAGGTAGGTGGGGGCACTTAGCAGGTAACAGGTAGACTCATTGGAAGTCAGAGCCTGACAGGACAACAAAGATCTTCTAGTTCAACCTTCTCAGCTCACAAATAAGAAAACAGACTCAGAGGGGACTTGACTCACTCAAGATCTCATAACAAATCATATGATCACAGTAATGAGCCCCCTTCTGACTCTTCTCTTCTTAATCATGACAGATTTGATAAAATAGGAGCAAAACACCCACTTGAAATGAGTCAAAAGTGACCAGGAGGCTTCTGATGTGTGTGGCTCATCCTCTGGCTAGGCCGAATGTGGTGGGAAGCTGGGCACTGGAGACGGTGGTGGGTACAGGCAGCTGTGTTGTCCCCAGGGCAGCTGAGCTGGCGATGAGATGGGCAGTCTCAGATGCTTGCAGGGGTAATTCGTTTGTGAAAAAACACCATTAAATTAGTGGGAAATAAGGGCTGGTGATGGTTAGAAGAGGTTGGGGAGGCTGTGACCAGCTATGGAAGCTGAATTAGGCTTAGCAGGTTCATCATCACCAACTGCACTCTTCCTACCCAAGGTCAAGGTTATGGAGTGGCTCATCTAAAATTGTAGCTCCCTCAGCTTCTTTCTCTTGGAGAGTATGGAAAGAAATAAGAAATTATTAACTTGTTTCTCAGAAAAAATGCACAGAGTTTAATTGTCTCTGGTGTCCTCCTAATTATACCAATGGACTATGTGCCAGTGGAGACCACCCAAGAAGACAGGGGACACAGTGGTGGTGGCTTTGCCATCTGTGCCTGTGGAGTGGGCGTGGAACCTCTTGAAGTGAAAAGATGGAATCTACCCTGGGCCTGGGTCAAGAAGGAAATATGTGAAATTGCTAATGCCTGCAATCATGAACTTAGTCCTGTGGATACTGCCTGCCGCCATCATTTAAGCCACCCAAATGATCCCTTGGGCTCAACTTGTTTCACTTATGTAGATGGTCTTCATTTGCGTCATTCTCCAGCCTGTTGGTAATAATCTGTTTTGGAGGCTGCTTGGGAATATGTTTGCACATTAGTTAAACTGGTGAGAGGACAAAGGGTCTGGAAACAGACTGAACTGAAGCTTGGAATGGGCACGTTGAAGCCAAAGCCAAATGAGTCTCTTTCCAGTACTTAGTGGATTATTGGCCTAATATGCTTCATGGATTAAAGATGGAGTTATTATTGACAAAATAGATGCACTCTCCTAAGGAAACCACACTGCGTATTGCTCTTGAAGTGTGGTAGTGCGAAGCAGAGGATGGGGACAACCGTGAGATGTCCTAGGTCACAATTCTGGTTCCCTGGAGCCTGCAGGTGGCCACCAGCTTCTTCTGTCCCTGGGTCTATAGCTTCAGTCAGCAGCACAAGCAGCCAGTGCTAGTGACGGGCTGACATTTAGCAAGAGCCCGCTGTCACCGGAGATGCTTGCCTAGAGCAGGTCAGGGGCGAGGCATGCCGAGGAACGGGAATAGCTCTGACAGCCGCTTCCTCCACCTCCTGCTTTTAACTCTCCCACTTCCACTCTGTGCGGCAGAAACTACCTGGCCCTGGGAGGAAGGTGATTTGTCACTCTGCCACCTAGTTGTGCCACCTTGCACAAGTCACTCCCTCTCCCTGGAATTGGTGTGCCTGCCCTGTTTGATGAGTCCATTCCTGCTCAAACCTCCTGTGTCCTGTTTTGATGGTGAGAGGAAAGGGGCAGGTTGTCCTTGTGCCTGGTGGCAGCTGTTTTGAGGTGGTGAAACTGGCCTGCGCTTTTCCCTGCAGGTTATGCTGCATCACCAGAGAGTCTGAAGGCCAAGGAAGCCAAACGGTGTGTCAGTCCCCAGTTCCCTTTTCACCTCCTCTTGTAATGAAGGAAGCAATTCCAGGAAGCAATTCCTGGAAGCCACACAGGATCAATGTCCTGCTGTTAAAAATGGTTTACCCGTAATCCCTGTACTTGGGAAGATTGAAGGTTTGAGGAGAGCCTCAGCAAGTATAAGACTCTCATCAACCTGTTTTAAAAAATAAAATAGGGCTGGGGTGTAGCTAAGAGGGGTGGTGGTGCACACTGTAATTCCAGTACTTGGGAGGCTGAGACAGGAGGATTGCGAGTTTGAGGCCAGCCTCAACAACTTAGCAAAGCCCTCAGCAACTTAGTGAGATCCTGTTTCAAAATAATAAAAAGGGCTGGGGGTGTAGCTCAGAAGTAGAGCTACAATCCCCAGTACCATACACATATACACAAAAATGTTCCCGCAGGCCATTCCCCTGCCCCCGTGCACACACTTCCCGAGCCTGATCATGACTCAGGTGACTGGGCCAGGTGCAGCACCTCTAGTCTCCCAGCTGAGCCTCTGCTTGAACAGGAGACATGTCACCTCCACAGTCCTTCACACCATGAGCACAAGTCAGGAAGAAGACTAATAGATAATCAAAGGAAAAGTTCCAGACAGGGCGGCCAGGGCAGCACTGCTGACATCTCCCGAGCCGGAGTGCAGCCACTGGCCATTGCCTGCGAGTTGCAACTGTCCAGAGAGGAACCCCCCCACCACAGCTTTTCCTGCTGCCAGTGAGACACGAGGATGAAAACTACAGTGTGTCTGGTTTTGTCCTCTTTTTACCAAAATAATTGGGTGGCAGAAATACTCAGCACAAACATAAAAGAAATGCCAAGGAAAAGAGGATGAAATGTGAGGCTACTACAGTGCAATTTAGTTTTTCTGTCTGTTGTACTATCAGACACAGCAACTTCTGTGAAATGTCAACAGATTTTATCCAGGAGCTGCCACACGCGGGCCTGTGTTCAGGGTCTCCCCTCCCCCCCACCATCCATGTCCCAGGGACTCACAGGAGAAGGAAATCCCAGGACAAGGCCTGCACTGATCAGGCTGAAACAACCAGTGCTATTTACTCATGATTTTTTGTTGTTGTTGTGGTACTGGGGATTGAACCCAGGGGTGTTCTACCTCTGAGCTATACCTCCAGCCCTATTTTATTTTTTAGGTTGAAACAGGGTCTCACTAAGTTGCTGAGAGTCTTGCTAAGTTGCTGAGGCTGGCTTCAAACCTAGGATCCTCCTGTCTCAGCCTCCCAAGTACTGGGATTACAGGCATGCGCTACCATGCCTGGCTTTTATTAATGATTTTTAAAAATTGTTACTACCAAATAAATTGTAGTGCATTCATATAATAGAATATTATTCAGAAAAAAAAAGAGCTGTCATGCCAGGAAAAGACATGGAGGAAACTTAGATGCATAGAGATGTATGAAAAAAGTCAACCTGCAAAGGCTGCATGTTGTATGATTTCAATGTTACAATGTTCTGGGAGAGGCAAAACTGTGGAGACAGCAAAGAGATCAGGAATTTGGAATGGAGGGAGAATGGATAGGTGGGGTACTAAGGATGTTTAGGGCAGTGAAACTACTTTGTATGATACTGTAATGATGGATACATATCATTAAACACTTGTCCAAACCCATAGAGTATTTACAGCAGAGTGTGAATTCTAATGTACAAACTATGGACTTTACTTAAAAATAATGTATCCATGTTAACTCATCAATTACAACAAATGTGCCACACTAATGTAAGATATTAATAACAGGGAAAACTGTGCATGTGTGTGTGTGTGTGTGTGTGTGTGTGTGTGTGTGTGTGTAGGGGGTGTCTTTGTACTTCCTACTCCACTTTTCTGTAAACTAAAACTGCCCTAAAAATAGCCTATTCATTCAAGAAACCCAAATTGCTATTATGAGACACAGGAATTGCCTATATTGCCGGGACTCTGAGAATGAAAAGACCCAGAACTGGGCATGGTGGTGCACGCCTGTAATCCCAGTACTTGGGAGGCTGAGACAGGAGGATTTCAGGTTTTTGGCCAGCCTCTGCAACTTAATGAGGCCCTCTACAACTTAGTGAGACCCTATTTCAAAATAAAAATAAAATAGGGTTGGAGGTGTAGCTTGGAGGTAGAATGCCCTGGGTTCAATCCCCAGTACCTCACACACTCACAAAAAAGAAAAGCCCTGGTCATCTTGTTGCAGGAGGCCAAGCATGGAGAGGTGACGATCTGGAGACCAGGCCAGGCCGGAAAGGAGAGTTTCTTTATTTCCACCAGTGGGGCGCAGAGGACTTAAGTTTGAGCCTCAAATGGCATTAGCATACAGATTATACAGCCTCAGGTGGCGGGGCAGGCTTGATTGGCTCCACAGGCGCGGAAGCTGGGGTGAGGTTCCAGTTTGTTTTCCTGAGCCTGATGTCCTCGAACTGCTTCCACGTGGAACATGCATTTGGTTAAAGGAAATGTGCTCTAGATGGAGAAAGTTTCGGCACAATCTTAGGCTCCTGCCTCATTCCCCCCTTTGAGGCCCCATCATAACACCTGTTGTTGGGGTCTCATATTTTAGGGTGCTGTGCATGTGGGAACAGGAAGGGGAGTAGCCAGGGGGAGCATTTTTTTTTTTTTGCGGTACCGGGGATTGTACCCAGGGGCGTTCTACTTCTGAGCTACACCCCCAGCCCTATTTTTTTTATCCTTTATTTTGAAACCGGGTCTCACGAAGTTGCAGAGGGCCTCACTAAGTAGCTGAGGCTGGCCGCAAACCTGGATCCTCCGGTCTCCGCCTCCCAAGTACTGGGATTACAAGCGTGCGCCACCACGCCCGGGTGAGCATTTTTAACAATAGAGTTGATTCTGCAAGGCTCCAGGGAGCAGTGGTTTACCGTGAGATTGTGATTCCAGTGTTAAGGAGAAACACAAAATTTGGTGATGTTGGAGGCCCTGCAGGAGCAACTCATGCTCAACTGCTGGGTGTGCTTTCCCTCTGCCGTCCCACCTCTCTTCTTCTCTAAGCACCTTCTGAAAAACCCAAGTTCTACTTCTCTTTTAAATCTCCAGTGTTTCTTGATACTGCTTCTAGGTCTTTCTTTCATAAAATGTCATTGACTTAGATGAGAGGGGAGGGGATATAACTCTGAGGAGCTCCAGTCCAGTGGGGGCCCCCCATCAGAAACTCTGGCGGAGAATCTGAGGGGTGCTCTCCAGGGTGTTGCGACATACAACAGGGAGAACCAGGCTGAGTGAGAGCATCCCTGGAGCTGCCTGGAGCAGACAGTGGGGTTAGTCTGGTAAAGAGAAGAACATTCCTGGGAGAGGAAAGAGCATGTGTGAAGGGTTGTTTGCTTAGGGACTGTGAGGGATTCATTATACCCCAAGCAGAGTCAGAGGGGAGAGGGAGGATCCAGTGATAATCCCAGCATCTTACCAAGGAGTTCACGTTTTATCATGTGGGCAAAAAGACACCATCAAGGGTCTTCGTCTGGGCTGTGACATGATCTCACTTTTGCTTCTGAGCACACGCCCAGGCAGCAGTGGTGAGAATGAGTGCAGGAAATGACATGCCCCCAGGGCCATTCCACCTGTTCCTTGAATCCATCATGGTCAGTCTGACACCTCCACCAGCTCACCGGACTCCTCTCCCCAACTCCTAATCCACAACTCCTTATCCTTAATGCCTGACCAAACCCCCACCCCAGCTGGGCGCAATTCTCTACCTCCTCTGGAGTGCCTGAATGTGCCTAGAGGGCTCCATCACCACCCAGACCCACCGAGTTACTCTGGGCTCCCAGATGTGTTTCCAGGCTGTGCTTGTGGGCAGAGCATGCCTTCGATCCCACTCTTTGCCCTTCAAACTCAACACCTGCCCCCCTCCCCATCCCCTTGCTTCTCCTTCACTGATGAGAGGAGGAAAGATAAAAAGAACCTCCCCACACTCCCACCACTAAATCCACTCTCTGGCCTGCGTGGACCCCACATACTCTGCTCCCCTTCCGTTAGGGGGTCAGTGTCAGCACTGAGTTCATTTCCTCTTGCCCACTCCAGGACTGTGCTCCTTGTTTCCTCTCCTTTCTGCATCATCAAGGAATATTTCTTTGTAAATTGTCTTTGTAAAGCCCTCTTGACACGCCCTGTTTTCCTGCTTCTCTTTGCTGAAAGACTCCTAGGAAGTTTCCCCACACCCGTTGTCCCTACCTCTTCTTTTCTTGCACTTGTTCCAACCAGAGTTTCATCTTTGTCACTTTATTGAAACAGTAAGTGCTCCTGTCAAGGGTGCTGGTGACATGTACTTGGCCAAATCCCATGATCAGATCTCAGTTCTCATCTGATGCTACGGGTCAGCAGTGTTAGATGTAGGCTCCTCTCATCTCACGCAGGATGAGCTCTGTTGTCATGGCCAGGTTACTCCACAGTCTGTCCCTTTCAGACATGCTGGCCTCGGGGCAATTGCTATTCCTTCTGCCCAGAATATTCCTACCCTACAGGTCTACCTGACTTTCTTCTCAGTTTTCACTGAGTTGTCTGCTCAATGGTACCAGATTAGAGTGGCTTTCCCTGACCACCCTACCACAAATCTCTTTACTCTTTGTTTTATAGCTCTCCTTCTATCTGATGCAGTATTTGTTTTGTTAATCTCCCTTCATTTCAATTTTTTAAACCTTTAAAAATTTAAAGTATTGAATACATACAGTTAAGTGTGGTTAAATACATTAATCTCAGGTACACAGCTTACTGATTTTTTTTGTGGTAGTTGGGGATTGAACCCAGGGGCATTCTACCTCCGAGTTACACCCCCAGCCATATTTTTTATTCTTTATTTTGAAACAGGGTCTCACTAAGTTGCGGAGGGCCTCACTAAGTAGCTGAGGCTGGCCGTGAACCTGTGATCCTCCTGTCTCAGCCTCCCAAGTACTGGGATTACAAGTGTGCGCTACCACGCTTGGTTAAAGATTTTTTTCAAGAAATAAAAATGCAGTTTAATTTTTTGGGAAAAAAGTCATCTTTTGTTATAATTTTGAATTCCCTCAGATGTTACATTGGTGATTTTACTATCCAACCTACAATATCATAAAGGTCACCTTCAAATTAAATACTTAGAACATTCAATTTTCTCCTTATCTTTACATTTCCTGTCTTTCACTGCTAAGTCAATGTAGAATGTTTAAGTAATACTTGATTAATTGAGTTATATATTTATGACTTATAATTTTGTTAAGCCAGTCCTATCAATAAGACATCCAAATGGAGGGCTTGGGTTGTAGCTCAGGGTTAGAATGCTTATGAGAGGCCTTGGATTCAATCTCTATCACTTAAAAAAAAAGACAACCAAATGGTTATTTTATATTCCAGCTCTACATTAGTATAGCTCTACATTAGTATAAAATTCGTAATAATTACAAAAAATACATCCAGTTGTGCTAAATACTAGGGAAATTGAGGGAGTACTAACACTAAGTGCTCTGAAAATTGCTGCCTACCCTACATCTCTGCATCAAATCACTTAAATTTTTAGTGCACCTGTCTTCCTGTAGTGAATAATGTTCATAATTTGATTTTCCATCTAAACGGTAGATCATCTTTCCTTTCCAGTGAGTGCAATTGTTTGCCTACAGATCTAATGATTTCTGATACAGTTAACTTTCATTCTTTGACTTCTCTTTGAATTTCAAAATCCTAATTAAGTTTCTTTATCTTAATTTGTTGACAAAGTTATTTGGAAACATATTTAAAAACATACTTATAGGCACTCATCTCTTTAAAATGTGTTTTATTGCCGGGCGTGGTGGTGCACGCTTGTAATTCCAGTACTTTGGGAGGCGGAAACCGGAGGATCCGGGTTCGCGGCCAGCCTCAGCGGGCACGCGCGCTCTCTCTCTTTCTCTCCATATCTCTCTCTATGTCTCTCTCTCTCTCTCTCTCTCTCTCTCTCTCTCCCTGTCTCTCTCTCCCTCTCTACTTAGTGAGGCCCTCTGCAACTTTGTGAGACCCGGTTTCAAAATAAAGTATAAAAAAATAGGGCCGGGGGCGTAGCGCAGAGGTAGAACGCCCCTGCGTTCAATCCCCGGTACCACACACACAAAAAATAAATAAATAAAATAAAATGTGTTTTGTTAATCTCCATGCATTTAAATTTCAGAAACTTCTGAACACATTTGGGTTAGGTGAATTGTAGGAGGCTTCTCCAAAGCAAACGCTTGCTTAAGCATGTATATATATATATACATATATATATATATATATATTTTTTTTCTTTGTCAAATTCTATCCTGGAGGAAGAGGAATAACCTCTTGGCTGGCTCTCTATTACCTTGATGTTGATGAAGAACTAAAAGTTAGAATTAATTATTACAGGCTGTGTGTGGTGGTGCATGCTTGTAATCCCAGTACTTGGGAGGCTGAGACTGGAGAATCCGAGTTTGTGGCCAGCCTCAGGTATTTAGTGAGGTCCTCCACAACTTAGTGAGACCCTGTTTCAAAATAAAGAATAAAAAATAGGGCTGGGGGTGTAGTGCGGAGGTAGCTAGAGGGTCCCACAGGAATTAACGCATGCTGGAGAAACTTCTGAACACATCTGGGTTAAGTGAATTGTAGGAGGCTTCTCCAAAGGACGTGCTTGCTTAAGAAGGTGTAGAAAGAGGGGTGGAACTCTGCTGGGTGGGAAAAGGAGAAGGATCGCAGAAGAGCAGGAAAGGCTAGGCACATGGCATTGCTCGTGGGGCTGTGCAAGGAGGGATTTTGCTTTGTTTTGTTTGTTTTGCTCTTTATTTGTGAAGGACATAAATGTTAGTGAAAACTGTCTGGGTCTGTTGCTTCTTACTGAATCTCTTAACCCAAGTGAAACTCAGGTGAGATGGTGATGGGAGCTCCATTACTTGGCTCTAACTGAAGAGCCCACTAATTGGGAGTCTGTGCCAGGTCTTGTGATTTCTTCCTGTACTGTTCTGTGATGTTTAACTCTAAGGGCCATACGTGTTAACTTATAAGAAAGAATGTTTCACAGCTGGGTGTGGTGGCGCACGCTCGTAATCCCAGTACTTGGGAGGCTGAGACAGGAGGATCGTAGGTTCGCGGTCAGCCTCAGCAGCTTAGTGAGATCCTGTTTACAAATAAAAAATAAAATAGGGCTGGGGGTATAACTCAGAGGTAGAATGCTCCTGGATTCAATCCTCAGTACCACATTAAAAAAATGCTTCAGACTGTGGGAGAAATATTCTGCCTCAAGGATATGTTCCTAAGTACAAACAGAATTGGTAAATTTGAGAGCTTCTGGACAGATTTTTTTTTCATTTTGTTTTTCATGTTACCTGTAAAAAAATATATATATATGCAGAAATAAAAAAATATTGCCTATGGTTTTTTCTTATTGTTGGCTTCTTGGCATATTTTATTCCAGTCTAGTTTTTTAAATAGGTGCATATATATGTTTAACTATATTTTATTAAAATGGAATTATACTGTGCATAGTGAGTTGTGGCCCATTTTATTATCTATACAATAGGGTTTTCTCTTTGACAATAAAAGTTCTTTTATGATGTGAATTTAAATGATTACATGATAATCCATTATATGAAAATATCTTCATTCATTTAGTATTTGACATTTGCGTTATTTCTTTATTTTATCACAGTTAAATGATAACACAGAATGTCTCTGTAAATTTGTCTCACATTCCAGATATTCTTTTTACTTTTACTATGCAGTATAACATATATCAAAACAGAAATATGCTGCTCAGTGAATTCTTTTTTTTTTTTTTTGCGGTACCGGGGATTGAACCCAGGAGAGTTCTACCTCCGTGCTACGCCCCCGGCCCTATTTTTTTATACTTTATTTTGAAACCGGGTCTCACGAAGTTGCGGAGGGCCTCACTAGGTAGAGAGAGAGACAGAGAGAGAGAGAGAGAGAGAGAGAGAGAGAGAGCTGAGGCTGGCCGCGAACCCGGATCCTCCGGTCTCCGCCTCCCAAAGTACTGGGATTACAAGCGTGCGCCACCACGCCTGGCTTCAGTGAATTCTTTGAAAAGTAAGCATCTATGCCATCATCCAGATAAAAAAAAATAGAATATAACCAACTCCCGGACATCCCTAATCACTCCTCCTTCCTCTGCCCCAAAGGAACTACTACTTTGATTTCTAACACTTGTTTACTCTTGCCTTCTGAACGGTATAGAAGTGTAGTGAGATAATGATGTATTCTTTTGTGTTTTAGACAGTATTACTTTTGAAAGGGAGGCATGCTTTTGAGTATATCAATAGGTCATTGTTTTTTCATGATATCTATTGTATTAATACATTTTAATTTATTAATCTGATCTACTGTTGGTGTTCATTTAGGTTACTTTTTAATTTTATTTTTTGTGGTACTGGGGATTGAATCCAGGGGGGTTCTAGCTCTGAGCCACACACCCCCAGCCTTATTTTATTTTTATTTTGAAACAGGGTCTCATTAAATTGCCGAGGGCCTCACTAAGTGGTTGAGACTGGCCTCAAACATGTGCTCCTCCTTGTCTCAGCCTCCCAAGTACTGGGATCACAGGTGTGTGCCACCACACCCCTCTCCAGGGCTTTTCATTCTTAGAGTCCCAGCAATATAGGCAATTCCTGTGTCTCCTAATAGAAATTTGGGTTTTTTTAAAATGAATAGGCCATCATGCCTGGCTCATTTAGGTTACTTCTTAAGCAAATATTCATATTTCATACCCTCATTTTATTGGAAAGGGTAGAATTGCTGGACCATAGGTACTGCGTGTATTACTTAGTCAGCACTGGCAAACAGTCATCCAGAATGGTGTACCAAGTGGTCTCAGAGTGGTTGCAGTATGTGAGACTTTCCACTGCTCTGCTTCCTCGCCAACATTGGGTTTTTTAGTTTGTTTAATTCTAACTTAATGCAACAAGTTAGTAGAGGTTTCTCATTGTAGTTTTGATTTGTGTTTCCCTAATGAATAAAGAGGTTGAACATCTTAAATTTTTGCTGGGGGTGCTCATTTTTGGTTATCTTTATTAGTGGTCCTTTTCTGTATACAACAGATTTCCTTTAAAAAATCTTTGATTTATAGAAGTTATCTCTATTATTTGGATATGAGCCCTTTATGGGTTGTATGTTCTGTCGATGAAGAGGTTGAACATCTTAAATTTTTGCTGGGG
>PVJS01032328.1:0-22845 GCA_004027185.1 Glis glis | reverse complement strand
GTTGATTTCTAGTTTCATTCCATTATGGTCTGAAAAGACACAGGGGATTATGTCACATTTTTTGAACTTGCTAGTACTCACTTTGTGGCCTAGAATATGGTCTATTTTAGAGAAAGTTCCATGAGCAGCTGAAAAAAATGTGAATTCAGCTGTAGTTGGGTGGAATATTCTGTATGTGTCTACTAGGTCCATTTGGTTTGTGGTGTTCCTTAGGTCTGAGGCATCTTTACTGACCTTTTGTCTTGAAGATCGATCTAGTGGTGTGAGAGGTGTATTGAAGTCTCCCAATAATATTGTATTGGGGTCTATGTGTGATTTAATGTCACGAAGGGTTTCTCTTATGAAAGTGGCTGCACCTATGTTTGGGGCATAAATGTTGGCTATTGTTATATCCTCTTGCTAGATTGTTCCTTTTATCAGTAAGAAATGACCTTTGTCTCTTCTGATGAGTTTAGGTTTGAAGTCTAGTTTGTCTGATATCATAATTGCTACTCCTGCTTGTTTTCGAGTTCCACTGGCGTGGATTACCTTGCTCCACCCCTTCACCTTTAGTTTGTATGACTTTCAAAAACAAAAGCCAAGTCCCTGAACTCATTCTCTTGTCTTTTATTTACTAGCTGTTTCTTTAATTATTTTACCAGGTTTGAATACTACTTTGGAAAAAAAAAGTAATGAATAACTCATTAACTCTATAAATAATCATTTGTTTCTCTGACACTACTTTAGGTTTTGCTAGCTACTAATTCCTCAAATGTTTTGGTTTTTATTCCCTCTAAAGCAGCATTCAGTATTCAGTAACTATGAGAAAGTCATGTCTCTCTAAATGCCTAATTTTTTGGGATACTTCCCAAATAATATGGGAAAATATAAAGAGGGATTCCGTTGATTTTTATAATAATTATATAATATTAAACAAATGAAGCCAATCAGAAGACAATGGGAAATTGAGACATTTTGAGTAATTTTATTTTTCTATTTTACTGAAGGCATTCTCTAAATCTGGTTTCTACTCTTATAAAAAGTACATTATCAATTTCTAGTAAGCACTCTATATGAGATGTAGAAGTAGGTATGGGTTGTTGGACTAAATACACACTAATTCCTAGATGTATTCCATTTATTTTTATATATTCACAATCCTAAAATATAAGCTTACTTTATTAGGCTTTGCTCATTTCTCAAAGTAGAAGGTTCATTATTAAATAAAAGTGATTTGGAAGCATAGCATCAATTATTTTGCAAGTTAAAATTTAAGTATATTAGTACATATTAATTTATACAGAAAAGTGGGTTTCATTGTAGCATATTTATACATGCATATAACATATTTTGATAAATTTGTTTTGTATTTATAATGGTGCTTTTTTAAAATAGAGAAAGTGATTAAAATCTGTGTTCATTTAAATACAGTAAATGTTTTGTAGCTTTATTTAAAATATTAATTTATCAAGTGGACTCATTTAAAAATGTGAGTCCAAGTTTAAAGCTTTAAAAATAACATATCTTAGAAAACTTACTCATAGGCCCAATCATGGAACATTTCAACGTAGTACTGTTGAAATTATTACAAATTCTGAGGTTCAGTATTCTTAATGAATAAGGTTTTATTATTCTAGTGTTCTTATTGGCCTATTTCCTTATATGAGCTCACTTACATATTTTTTTAACTTTTTATGTTCATTTATTTTGGTGCATTGTAATTTGTAATTATACATTTTGATATATGTCAGGGTATGAACATCATACATGCACACATTGCACATTTAGCCCTCCCTTCAATCCCACCCTATTCCCTCCCCCTTCCCTCCCTTTCATGCTCCGGATAGTGATTGAGTCTTATAGGTTTGTGTATGTACATCTTGTGCTATAGTGTGTTTTTATTCAATTTCCTATGAATGCTTATGGAAGAAAAGTTAACAAGTTGTCCTTTGGAATTCAGCATCTCTATTCCTCTCACAAGAGGAGAGATTGTCTCAGCATTAAGTGTGATTTCTATCATATCCAAGCAGGTTCCTGTGGCAGCTGGAAGGAAAACTGGAAGTGATTTGATCAGGGACAGATGTAGGGATTATTTATGGATGAATCTTTATAACCGGGATCAAAACATGTTTTAAGTCCATCAAGCTTATAAATAAATCTACCACATGACTAGTCAAATTTACATAAGAAACTAGCTAGATACAAAAAAAGTGAGGGATTTTTTTTTAAGAGCAAAAATAACCTCTAAGAAGAAAACTGAAAAGTCCTTCAAAAACACATTTTGGAAGACCTCTTTGGGCTTAAGAAAAAGCCAGCTTTTATTTCTGAAAGGAGTTATTTTCCAATTCAAAATGTTTTTATTTCTTTCTAGAACTTTTCTCTCAAATTTAAACAGAAAGAAGTGTAAGTTATAGTAAATGGTGGTATATGCATTGGACTAGGGCTATCTGATAAAATAGTTAAATACTTGAATTTATCATGTGGATATTTAACAAACAGAAATCAGCCTTAGTAAAAAATATTTTGTAAAGGGATCTGAGCACCAAAATTTTGACCAAGTTGATTGAAACTGTAGTCTGTCTCACTCAAACATTAATCTATAATTAGATGTGTTTGCCATTGTATGGAGACCCTAAAACAATCTGCAGTCTGAAATAAGAATGTCTGTTCCATTTATTATGCAATTTCCATAAATATAATTGTGGACAATAAAAACCTTCCCATGAGTTTGGGCCCTACAGATTGGTTAGTCAACCAGGAGTACCTTACACATTTGCCTAACTTTGCATATTAGTCAATCCTTAGCTGTAGAATGAAAACTTTTTCTTTGAGTATATGTTTACTTTTTGGAGTTCTGCCTCTTCTTTCTTGAATAAGTCATACATATATGGTATCTTTTAAAAATTTAGTTTCAGCATCTCTGTATGTTTAATGTATAGAAAAAACTTACAGATACTAATAAAGCTGAGAACAGAGTCATCCTGTATTTTTATGATTCCCTCATTTCCCATCATTTTTATAATGGCTTCATTTTCACCTAATTCAATGCCTGTCTTTTTTTTTTTTTTGTCCTAGGCTTTATGGAGCCTTTCCAGAGCATTTAACTTAATTTGCATATAACAATGACTTTCTTTTCACACTCATATTTTTTCAGTTAATGCAAAATTTAATTAAGTTATTTAACTACAAAGGTGATTCCACAGTAGGGTACAAATTAAAGCTAAAACATCATTGGCCTAAAGGAGAAAGTTTTCTCTTTTTCCAACAGAAAACTCTAGTTAGGTATTTTAAGGACACTAGGGTAGCTCAATCATTATGAGGGACAGAACCTCCATCTAACTAGTTGTTCCAGTGGTCCAAATAGTGTTGTAAAATGACTGCTTCCATTCTCACCATTACACTCAGATTCCAGCCAGAAGCAAAAGGGCAAAGAGGAAGAAAGTATACGCCACTTCATATTCATTGCATGACCCATAATTTGTACACATGACCTCAGCATACTTGGTTACACTGTCATACTTTGCAGCAAAGGAGGGTTGGAAAACCAGTCTATAGCTAGATTATCACGTTCCCTAAAAAAAAAAATCTACTGGTACATAAGAACAGGAAAAGGAAGAACAGATGATCAAAGGACTTTGAGCAGTATCTATTGACCAGTGTGATGCTTTTGAAACCAGGCAAATGCTTTGATAGGCTTTTCTTTGTCCTCTGGTTGTGCCACTCAATATGGGGTGAGGAGTCCATGGGGCCAATAGGACTTGCCTAGCCAGAATCCAAGAGCAGAACAGAAACAATATAATAACTACAATAGAAACTTCCATTCAGAAAAGAGAAAGTGGAAAACACATAGCACTTATAAATATGCCAGGGCATATTTTGAGTGTTTTATTCAGTTCAATTAGAAGCCCAGGTTTTGTTCACTAGAAAAATAGCCCTACCTGTGGTCCTCTACAACCCTTAGTCTTTTTCCTTATCAATTATTTTTCAGGCAGTGGGCTGTGCAACATGTGTTTTTGTTGGAGGTCATCTAGCTCTTATGGTCTCCTTGTTGCTGATGCAAGGGTTTGGGGTTCCTGTGTTACTTTGAAAGTTAAAACAAAACAAAACATGGGAATTTTATTACCAAAGAGACCACACACCAGTCTGCTACTACTCCATTTCCTAAAACTCCTAGTTACATCTGGGTATTTATTTCTTTCTGGCTATTGCCATGTAGTGGTAATCATGGCCACATATTTAGACATGTTAAGTCTGGACTTTTATTTACCAGCCTCTGTGCTCTGTCTCCTCTTTCTGCTTCAATTTAATAGTGGTAAGTTTGATTATCTGCAACTGCAGTCATAGATGGAGTGGCAATATGCCTAGTCTGGTCTTTTCTGCTGGAACTTTCTACATGTTTTAGGTATGAGATATACTTGGTAGTTATAATACTGTTTCTCAAATCACAAAATTCTAGAGAACACTCATTTTGTCATTCTTGTTAGAGATAATTAAGTACCTTTCTATTCTCTTCTTTCCCTAAACAGGAAGACAATCTACAGTTAATTTTTTTTAACTTGGAAAAATAATAGTAGATTCAGGAAAAGTCCACCCAGGTCTCATAACTACAACTTTCTATCTTCTACAGAGAAAGAGTTTTGATAAGCCTGAGAGGGACCGTCCAAGCCAGGTCAGAGTGTTCTGTTATGTATTGATGTCTTTGAAATGAAATCTGCTAGTGTTAGAATACTCTTAAAAAATGTCTCTCAGTTATGTTTAAATGAAATTGTTAAATACCACATCTGATTTCTTTACCACAAAGAAAACAATTAAGTCTCTGGGGATACACACAAGAAGCCAACACTCCAAGACCCTATTTCAGAAAGTATTTGGTCACCTAGATGGGGATAAGCGAAATATCCATCTCTTGGGATTCAACAAGGCCTCCAGCTTTCCTGGGCCATCTTTTATCTTAACGTTTAAATAAAATAGCTCACTTCCTAGCTTCCTCCAAATTCCCCATGCTTTCAAGGCCTAACTTCCTCTAAAGTATTTGGAGAAAACTGGGACTGCTTCAAGTTTGCTCCTCTGCTGTCAGCTCAAGGACTAGTAATCATTGTTCCCTGCCCCGCCTCAGGCTTCTGTGTGCTGTGTGGCTTGTACTCACTTTAAGTTCCATAAGAAAAGTGAAGCATGAGAAGAGGAGAGGGTACTTAAAGTTGGGGCAGGGGTAGTTATTTTTTTAAATAATATAGACAGGGAAGAACCCCACTAGTAAGTTAACATAAAAGCAGAGACTTAAAGGAGCTGAGGGATTGAGCCAGGCAGAGATCTGGGGAAGGGTGTTGCAGAAAGAGGGAACTGGCAAGTACAAAGTCTTGCCATGAACAAGAAGTGGCAAGATGGTCAGCCTAGTTGGAGTTAAGCTAAGAATGAGTGCCACAGAAGCAGAAGTCAAGGGAAAGGAGCCCTCGGCTATGTAGTGCCTTGCAGATAAATGTACTTGACTTTGGCATTGAGTGAGGTGAGACACCATTGGTGAGTTTGAGGCAGAATGATCCATAGAAAATTTTCTTTTTTGTGATAGATGTTTAAAAATTATACAACAGCTGGGCATGGTGGCACAGGCCTATAATCCCAGTACTTGGGAGGCTGAGACAGGAGGATATCAGGTTCCAGGCCAATCTCAATAATAATGAGACTCTCAGCAATCTATTAAGACTCTATTTCAAAATAAAAAATAGGGCTGGGGGTGTAGCTCTGAGGTAGAATGCCCCCAGTTTCAATCTCTAGTACTAACCAAAAGAAATAACTAAATATAAATACATACATACATACATAAATATTACACAACAGAGTTGTGGCTTATTCAAAAATCTGTCAGGGCGTGCTCTAGTGTTGCAAGCATACTGGGAAGGTAATAAGCAGGCATACCATCAAGAATAGGCTATTAGAATTTCCTAATTTTCTTACATCCATAAACAGTGCCAACAAGTTCCATTTGGGATAGTTTACAAACTTTGAGATGAGTCACCAATTTCCAGGCACAGCGATGGGAAAATGGTGAACCAGTCACTGGAGGAGGAAGATCTCACAAGCCCACGTGATCAGCAGGAAAGCTACAGAGGCCACTTGAACGTTGACATGTTAGGAAACATCTTGGGGAGAAAGTGATCTAAACCATTTATAGGATAATGGACCTGGAGATCAACTCCACCAAATATGTAAGAAAGACTGTGTTCAACCATTTCTCAGACTGAGTATTAACCGTACATAATTAGCTACAATGAATCCAGCTGACATTTGACCACGCAGCCTGATGCCATCACCACACCCACCACAGCCTCCACACAGCTGTGGGCCATCATTCCCACCCGCCTTTTCCAGGAACATTGAGCAATGTGTTAGAGAACAGACATCCGGAAATAAACCTGTGTGAGCTTGAGCATGTCTTTTGGTTCTATAAACCATACTGTCTCTCTCCAGAAATTATCAGTCCAGTCCACTTCCTATATCATGTGAAGAAAAACATCGACAACAAGAACCTCCAGCTTCAAATACAATACCAGATTCACTGTGAATTTGTAGTGACTAAAGACTACTTTCTAAGAACATCAGTCTAGTGTAGCAGTATTAAATTTTAACACATATTGGCGATAAAATAAAAATGAAAAACTTTGCTTCTCAACTGTTTACAAAAAAAGCAGTGAAGTTTTAAATCTTTTAAAAATGAAATTTAAATATATATAATATATATTTATTGGATTAATTCAATCATCATCTTAGGACCCCAAATCAGTTATCACTGACAGTTTGGTATATTTCCCTTTTGTATAATCTTTTTGTCTGGACTTTTCTTTTTGACAATATTGAAAATATCATATCAATATTTATATATGCCTATAACTCTTCTTTGCCATTTTGTTTAATATATCAAAGCATTTCTTTTGTTTTATAAACTCTTCAAAATATAATTTTAGTATAACGCTTCTAAAATATTATATGATTTAAACTTCACTGCTTCTCCACCACCCTCAGCAAAAAGTTCCCAAATCTTTAGTGAAGGGTATGAGGCTTGTCATAATATTCCCCTCCTGATTCTCTAGCTTTTTGCTTTTTCTCTAATTTCCCAAACATCATAACCTCTAGCAATTTGGAATGACTTGCTGTTCTTGAGTCAATGATACTTTTTAGTTTGTTCATAATTTCCCTCCTGGTATTTAATGCCTTTACTATCATCACTGAGTTCAAAAGTTCTTACTCATCTCTAAAGATTGATGTTTTTAGAATTAGTTTTACTAGGCAGCTTTTGACTCTGCTTACCCACACCCCAGCAGTCAGTGCCCTGGTTCTCCTTTCTCTGAGCCCCACAGCACTCTTCTGCTACAACAAAACCTGGTTTCTTCCTCTAGACCAGATGTTTGTAAGGATAGAGACACTGTCTTTTTTGTTGTGTATTAATAGTTCTTAGCATAATTCTGGCACACGAAGTATTAACTTAATATATGTTGAATGAGCTAATAAACGAACATAAATAATTTCTCTTCTTTTATCTGTGTTCCACTACTGAGGCCTTCTCTTCCCTGATACAAAGACTATATCTTCCAAACTTCAAGTTGTTCTTATTCACTGCCAGGTTACTGTTTTTTTTTTTATTCATTTGTTCACTTTGGCCACATTGGATTTTAGGACTTACAGTTCTTTGTAGTTTAGATGGCAAATTTTGCTAATAAAGATCAAGGGGAAGTATCATTAAATTCGAAATAAAAAGGAAATAAAACCTGTTGAGATAACTATGAATTTGCAAAACTTAAAGTAGGCAAACTGAATTTCACAGATAAATATTCAAACATGAATGACAGCATCCATTTCTAACATCACTATAGCTATGAATTGGGCAGGTCTCTGTTTTGTTTCTACTAATTAAGGATTATGGTGTCTACCTCTTATGAATATAGTAATTGCCCTGCTTTGAAATATCCTTTTCATTGTTAACTTTTCTCTCAGTTCTAATGAATCTGGAGAGGATAATCTTTATATGGATGTGTGTTTAGTTTCAGATTCATGAGCTTGGGCAAGTTCTTTAACCTCTCTAAGATTCAACTCCACCATCTGTAAAACAGACAAAATAATAGTATCTGAGCTGTGGGGCCTTCAGGATTAAATATGTAACTTCATGAAAGAACTCTGTGTAGTGCCTGGTTTGTAGTGTTTACCAACTTCAGGTATATCTTGTGACTCTGGGTCTCTATGCCTGAGCAGCTGTTTGAGCCTAACCTTTACCTGCCAAACTTCTTCTCCTTGTCATCTAAAGGAATCTGTCTTTTCTGCAGTGGTAGGGAGAATGTATTGAGAAATGCACACTGGCAGGAGAGGTGAGAGGTCATTGGCTTGCTGGGGCTTGTGGAGTGGGCTGGGGACGTGTGAAAGTGCCTGTCCTCTCTCCTGATCTTCAGTATTTCTCTTCCTCTACTCTAATGAAGACTCAAACTCCCAAAACTCTGTCTTGGAGCAAATACAAACACTCCCCTATCTGAGGATTATGGGAAGAATGATGTTTCAGAATGTGATTAAGAAGAGGACAAAGAAGGAGAAGCTTAAAGATTATGGACTCTGGTAAAGGTACATTCTAAGAAATACCATAATAAAAAGTGTTCTGATATTCACTGAAAATGATACAGAGCCAGGCTCTGGTATTTGCCTAGTCTTTCATTGCTGCTATACTCTTGCAGAATTTTAGTCACCAAAGCTTGCTTTGAGGATATCCCAGAATATGCATTTTGAGATCTATGAATAAAATAAGATTAATTTGCCACACAGACATCCACTCAGATCCCTGCACATCTCCTATCCATTCTTTTATTCCTCATACCAGGAAGAAGAGGGCCTAGCACAAGGGAAATGCTCAACACTTGTGTTAATGTATTGTCTTTACCAATTCCCTTCCTTTCTTTTCTGACATCTTCTGTCCCCATTGTCTCCTTCATCTCCACCCTGATGTTGCAGACACCAGGTTCTGTCAGCAGCAAAGCCCTGAGTGTAGAGCAGTACACGGAGTGTCTAGGCTGGAGCAAGGTCAGCGACAGTGAACTCCACCCACCAAGATCAGAGCTGCCAGATGTCCAAATCCACAGCTAAGAGAGAAGGCCGAGTAAGATATGGTCCTGCTTCCTCATTGTAAGCTTTTGTTCAACTTCCATTCTAAGTGGACAATTAACCAGAGTGGCTTATACTTGTGAATATGAGAGAACCCTTCAACGCATTCCCTTTTATGAAACTTACTATGTGTTGAATTATCTAAAGGAACGTTATCTGTTACAAGTTGAGCTTGACAATCACATGTACATCTTCACTTCACTTCAAATATTTCCATAAAGGCCTTATTTAATGGAGTTCCCTATTTTCAGGTGCTAGAGGAAAGATGTATCTTTTGAGACAAGAATGGAAGCATCTAAAATTGAATTTTAAAATTTTAAATTAAATTTAAATTAAATTTGATAAATGTTTAACAATTTAAAATTAATTTTTTGTGAACTAGTACGTTAGAATACAGAATCAAATGCTAATTTGACTCAGAGTTAGAAGAATTAAGTAAATTTATTATTTTATTATGTAATTTATCTTTACCAAAATAATCAGCATGGTATAGGAAAGGGTTAGAAAAATATGAAAGGGCCAATTTAACCACATACACTGTGCATGTTTTATGTATTATATTTATGATCTTTACTTGTACATGTATTTCCAAAATAGAATTGTATTGGCTATTTTTGCAGTTTGCTCTTATTTAATATTAATTTAAATTAAAAACAATATTCTTAATGCTTGTTTAATATTCCATTGCATGAATATACAATAATTTATCCATTTCTGTAAATAGGGGCATTCATTTCCTTGTCAGTTGGACATTTACTTTGTTTCCAGTCTTAAGCTATTATAAATGAAGTGATTTTGAACATCCTTATACCTAAGCATTTATCTTTATATGGGGGGGGTTGATGAAAACAATGATGATGTCAATGGCTTCAGGGGCAATTTTTGTGGTATTCTTTAATGGTGGAATTTGAGAAGAAAAGCATGTGTATTTTGAAATAAGACGAGGATCTGCTTAAGAATAAAGGACCAATAACACAGCTATAACCTCAGCATAACTGTAACAAAAATGGAACCAGAGATTTAGTAGGGGAGGAAAAGGAAAGGAAGGACATGGTGTAGAAAAAACAAAGCAAGTATTATTATCTTAAAGAGAAAAGCACCAAGAAGTAAGAATTGATATGTCTTTAAGAGTCTAAATCAGGATTTCAGAATTAATAGTGCTACTGATTTTATAAGAAGAACTGATGTTTTATCATTTTAAATTTTAAGAAATGATTAGACATTTGTGAGTGGTAATGAATTCTCAGAAGGATTAAGGGAAAAATAAAAACCCATCATTATACAGATGGTCATTAAAATAGTTAGACAAAGGAAAAAAGAATCCTTTAACACACATTAATATAGTACATACTGTGTAGAGACTCATGTCATAGATGTTCAAAGAGTATAAAATGAGACTTCAAGGGCAAATGATGAGGTAATAGATGAATGGCTTGGTGAGAAAAATGATTATATTTAAACGATACTGCTAAACTTCAGTTCTAGTCCTGGCTATAAAGTAAAACATGAGAATAAGAAACCAAATATTTCTCATCTCTTGTAATAACTGAAAAACCAAAATGACCATGAGGTGGTGCTATTCAACAAGAAATCAAAAGCCATAGGGAGCACTTGGATGTTTCTTGTGGCTTGGTAATTCTCTTGGACAGGCACACTGAAACTGTTAGATTGTAAGGAAACCAACACTGGTAATTTAGAGGGACAAATTACTAACTGCTTCATCTATCTCTTTTCCTTAGGCCATCTGAATTTTTGAAACATATTGCAAATAAATGAATTTGTGGCTTTTCTAGAATTGGAACCATGGCCAGGCTTGAAGACGCTCAGACAGACGCTTCCTGCCTTGGGTAAATGTCTGCTGGGAGGGTGTGTGAGCAGCAGAAAAGGCCGAGCACCAGGAACAGAACAGAGGCTCTTCTATGCTCTTGAGTTTACCTTTGTCAGTTTCTCTAGCAGGCAAGTTACCTCCATGTATTTGGCAAAGAATGGTCTTGGACTGAGCAATATGGAATCTTTTCCCAGGCAGGCACTGACTGATTTATATAAATTTAAAAAGCAAGTGTTAAAAAAATATAAAAATGGGGCAGGGACCCTGGAAAAAAATAGCTCTACTTTAGTAACTCATGATACTTTTGGTTATTTTGAGCCATCTGAAAATAAACACTCCCTGTACTATATATTAAAATATAGATATTTAATTTTTTAATAAACTGCAGTGTACAAGTAGTATTGACTATATTTTTCATGATACTTATAAGACTGAATGTGGGCTAAACTAGTATGTAAGTTCCATCTCTTCTTTCTTGGATAATTTTAATGGTTTATCTAAAACTTCTACAGTTAAATTAACTTGGTCCTTTAGGAAATGGGGCTTCGGAAGGAAAGTCTCACAAAAAAGTTACTCATCTCAATAAAAAAACTTTATAATTCCAGTTGGGATTTAAAAAATACTTAGGAAATACCTAGTAGAAAGAGGAAGGCCAAGAAAACCAGTTAGAAATAAAGATGGCTGGAGGCAAAACTAAGTCAAAAGGAATAAAATGAAAGTAGTTTAGGCATGCTGCATGTTTGGGTGAAGAATTCTGTAGGGTTAGCTGGGCATGGTGGTGTGTGCCTATAATCCCAGTACTTGTGAGGCTGAGACAGGAAGATCACAGGAGGTTTGAGGTTGTGATAGTTGGTCTGGTTTGTCAACTTGACTCACCCCAGATCATGTGACTTTGGTTGTGTAACAGAGGATTGAACTGGAAGTCCTGCCCTAAATGTGGGTAGCAGAGTTCTGATAAGTGCAGGATTTAGATAAAAAGAAGGAGAAAGCCACATAGAGCTGAGCTGCGACTCTTCCTGAGGAGAACGCTTCTGCCCTCGTTTGAGATTGACTGTCTCCAACTTCGCCGTTTCCCTGGAGAACTTCTTGATCTTCTGCTCTCGTTTGGGATTCCCGGCCTTCAGCCTTCGAACTGAAACCTCACCATCGTTTCTCCAAAGAGCTTCCTTATCTTCACATCTTGGACTGGACTGAATTGGTGGTTGCTTCAATACTGGGGCTCCGGCTCTTAGACCGCTTGACCAGCTGCTGATTCCTCTGACTCTTCACGTGCAGTTGAAATTCAGGACTACATTGTGAGCTAATCTAATAAATCTTTTTTTTCCCCTTTCCTTTCTTCATTCTGTGAATTCTGTTGATCTAGTGAACCATGACCAATACAAAAATTGGTACCAGAAGTGGGGTACAGAGTAACAGAATTCACAAGAATGTGTTTTTTTGGTTGGTTTTTTGGTTTCTGGAGCTGGCTCTTCAATCTGATTAAGCCTAAAGTGAGTGAAGGCCATCCTTCAATTAGTAAGGGAAGTACTGAGTCTCCGTGGTGTGAACTATTTAAAATTATACAAAAGGTGGACCCTTTTGATTACCCTAACTCTCCTCTTGTGAAGAGCAAAGAGTTTAGTGATTCTTTCATATTTTTGACCATTTTATAAAAATTAAGGAATATACTGATGTCGGCTGGTTACTCCTGGCATCACTTGAAAAATTAGCGTGGGAAAATGATAAGCTTCAGGATCGTATATCAGACCTAACAGCTAGCCGGTGTGCATTGAGGGAGAGTCTTATCTCCTGTAGTCGAAGAACAGAGATTGCTGAAGATCAAACACAGGCCCTCATCCTGAGATTAGCTGATTTGCAACATAAGGTTCATTCTCAGCTTAGACAGGTGTCTGCAGTTAAGGTGAGGGCTCTGATAGGAAAACCATGAGATCCTGAAAAATGGAATGGGGATATCTGGGAGGACTCTGAAGAGGCTGGGAACATTGAGCATTCTGAGGGGTTTGTCCTGCCAGAAAATGAGGATTCCCCACCCTCTACAGAATTGACTTCTCCACCTTCCCCTGGGGGAAATGCTCCAGCATTGCTTAGGGTGACAGAGCAAGGTAATGCTGATACCCTTCCGGACCCACCTACCTCACCCATTTTCGCCTCTAGGCCTGTAACTAGGAGCAAGTCTAAGCAGGCCCCTAGAGGTGAGGTGCAGGTTGTGACCCATGAGGAAGAACGTTATACCCAAAAGGAACTTAATGAGTTTTCTAACTCATTCAAACAGAGGTCTGGGGAATATGTATGGGAATGGATTTTAAGGGTGTGGGATAATGGTGGGAATAATATACGATTAGATCAGGCTGAATTTGTTGACATGGGCCTATTGTGTAGAGATTCTAAATTTAATGTAGCAGCTTGTAATGTTAAAAAGGGGACCAACAGTTTATTTGGTTGGTTGGCTGAGGTATGGACCAAAAGATGGCTTACTGTAGGTGATTTGGAAATGCCTGACCTCCCTTGGTTTACTGTGGATGAGGGGATTCAAAGGCTGAGGGAGCTTGGAATGCTGGAGTGGATTTGCCATTTGGGATCCTCTCCTCCACAGTGGACACGTCCTGAGGATGTTCCCTTCTCCCGTACTTTAAGAAATAAATTTGTGAGGGGGGCACCAGAATCCTTGAAGGGCTCTGCTGTTGCTATCCTCTGTATGCCAGAGCTTACGGTGGGAGACGCAATTGACCAATTATTGGATTTGGGTGTTATGGGTATTCTTGGTTCCTGTAACAAGGGTCAGGTGTCGGCTCTCAATCGTCAAAGGCAAGGTAGTCGCACCTATTATAATGGACAGCAGAGGAGGAACGATGAGCAGAAGGGCTTGACTTGTGCAGATTTATGGCATTGGTTGATTACTCATGGTGTCCCCAGAAGTCAAATAGACAGGAAACCCACCAAATTTTTATTAGATTTGTATAAACAGAAAAATTCGAGAATTGATATACCAGAGTCTGACTTCAATCATAAAAGTGGAGAATCACGGCCTCTCAACCTGTTCCCAGACTTGAGTCAGTTTACTGACCCAGAACCCCTTGACTGACGGGGAGGCCAGGTCCCCTTGAGGAAGGGCTCTGGTACAGAACCTAAAAGTTCTACTGTTAATTTTTCTTCCGTCCTTCCCCAAAGGGACCTACGGCCTTTCACTAGGGTGACTATACATTGGGGAAAAGGAAATGATCAGATTTTTAGGGGACTGCTGGACACTGGGTCTGAGTTGATGTGGATCCCAGGTGATCCTAAACGTTATTGTGGTCCTCCAGTCAATGTAGGTGCTTATGGAGGTCAGGTGATCCAAGGTGTTCTAGCCAAGGTCCTACTTACAGTGGGTCCCGTGGGTCCCTGTACTCATCCTGTGGTTATCTCTCCAGTCCCTGAATGTATTATTGGTATGGACATACTCAGTACTTGGCAGAACCCCCACATTGGTTCTCTGGTCTGTGGAGTCAGGGCTATTATGGTGGGAAGGGCTAAATGGAAGCCATGAGAGCTACCTCTCCCTGGAAAAATAGTGAATCAAAAACAATATTGCATACCTGGAGGGACTGCAGAGATTAGTGCCACCATCAAGGACTTGAAAGATGCAGGGGTGGTGGTTACCACCACATGCCCATTTAACTCTCCTATTTGGCCTGTGCAGAAGACAGATGGAACTTGGAGAATTACTGTTGATTATCGTAAACTTAATCAAGTAGTGACTCCAATTGCGGCCACTGTGCCAGATGTGGTTTCCCTGTTAGAGCAGATTAACATGTCTCCTGGTACCTGGTATGCAGTCATTGATTTGGCTAACGCATTCTTTTCCGTACCAGTTCATAAGGATCACCAGAAGCAATTTGCCTTCAGCTGGCAGGGCCAGCAGAATACCTTCACTACTCTGCCCCAGGGGTATATCAACTCCCTGGCCCTGTGTCATAATCTAGTGTGCAGGGATATTGATAGACCTTCTCTTCCGCATAGCATTACTTTGATTCACTATATTGATGATATTATGTTAATTGGGCTGAACGAGCAAGAGGTAGCCACCGCTCTGGACTTATTGGTGAAGCATTTGTGTGCCAGGGGATGGGAGATAAACCCAGCAAAAATCCAGAGGCCTTCTACTTCAGTGAAATTTCTAGGAGTCCAATGGTGTGGGGCATGCCGAGATATCCCGTCTAAAGTAAAGGATAAACTGTTACATCTGGCCCCTCCTACAACTAAGAAGGAGGCACAATGTCTGGTGGGCCTGTTTGGCTTTTGGAGGCAACACATTCCTCATTTGGGTGTGTTATTCCGGCCTATCTACCGAGTAACTTGGAAAGCTGCTAGTTTAGAGTGGGGCCCAGAACAGGAGCAGGCTTTGCGGCAGGTCCAAGCTGCCGTGCAGGCGGCTCTGCCACTTGGGCCCTATGATCCAGCGGACCCTATGGTACTGGAGGTATCAGTGGCAGGTAGAGATGCTGTCTGGAGCCTCTGGCAAGCCCCCATGGGTGAGTCACAGAAGAGGCCCTTGGGATTTTGGAGCAAGGCCCTGCCGTCATCCACGGACAGTTATTCTCCCTTTGAGAAGCAGCTCTTGGCTTGCTACGGGGCCTTGGTGGAAACTGAACGCTTAACCATGGGCCACCAGGTTACCATGCGACCTGAGCTGCCCATTATGAGCTGGGTTCTCTCTGATCCATCAAGCCACAAAGTTGGACGTGTACAGCAGCAGTCCATTGTCAAGTGGAAATAGTATATACGTGATAGGGCCTGAGCAGGTCCTGAAGGTACGAGCAAATTACATGAGGAGGTGGTCCAGATGCCCATGGATCCTACTTGTGTTATAGTGCCTCTGTTCCCCAGTGTGAATCTATGGCCTCATGGGGTGTACCATATGATCAGTTGACAGAGGATGAGAAAGCTCGGGCTTGGTGCTGCACGATATGCAGGCACTACCCGAATATGGACAGCGGCAGCCCTGCATCCTTTCTCTGGGACATCCCTGAAGGACAGTGGTGAAGGGAAATCTTCCCAGTGGGCAGAACTTCGTGCAGTGCACCTGGTTGTGCACTTTGCTTGGAGAGAAAAATGGCCAGATGTACATTTATATACAGATTCATGGGCTGTGGCCAACGGTTTGGCTGGATGGTCTGGGACTTGGAAAGAACATGATTGGAAGATTGGCGAAAAAGACATTTGGGGAAGAGGTATGTGGATAGATCTCTCCGAATGGGCACAAAATGTGAAAATATTCGTGTCCCATGTTAATGCTCATCAAAAGGTGACCTCAGCAGAAGAGGACTTTAACAATCAAGTGGATGGGATGACCCGGTTTGTGGATAGCAGTCAGCCTCCTTCCTCGGTCCCCCCTGTCATTGCCCAGTGGGCTCATGAACAAAGTGGCCATGGTGGCAGGGATGGAGGGTATGCATGGGCTCAGCAACATGGACTCCCACTCGCTAAAGCTGATCTAGCTACGGCCGCTGCTGAATGCCCAATCTGTCAGCAGCAGAGACCGACGCTGAGCCCCCGATATGGCAGCATTCCTCGAGGTGATCAACCAGCAACCTGGTGGCAGGTTGATTATATTGGACTCCTTCCATCCTGGAAGGGGCAGCGCTTTGTCCTCACTGGAATAGACACTTACTCTGGGTATGGATTTGCTTTCCCTGCACGTAAAGCTTCTGCCCAAACTACCATCCATGGGATTACAGAATGTCTTATCCACCGCCATGGTATTCCACACAGCATTGCTTCTGACCAAGGATCTCACTTCATGGCCAAAAAGGTGTGGCAATGGGCTCATGCTCATGGGATTCACTGGTCCTACCATGTTCCTCACCATCCTGAAGCAGTTGGTTTGATAGAACGGTGGAATGGCCTTTTGAAGACTCAGTTACAGTGTCAGCTAGGTGGCAATAGTTTGCGAGGCTGGGGCAAGGTTCTTCAAAAAGCTGTATATTTGTTGAATCAGCGTCTGCTCTATGGTACTGTTTCCCCTATAGCCAGAATTCATGGGTCCAGAAATCAAGGGGTGGAACTGGGAATGGTACCACTCACCATTACTCCTAGTGACCCACTAGGAAAATTTTTGCTTCCTGTCCCCGCAACCTTATGTTCTGCTGGCCTCCAGATCTTAGTTCTGGAAGCAGGAATGCTTCCACCAGGAGGCACAACAATGGTCCCATTGAATTGGAAATTAAGACTTCCCCCTGGCCACTTTGGGCTCCTCATGCCTTTAAATCAACAGGCTAAGGATGGAGTTATGGTGCTGGCTGGGGTTATTGATCCAGATTACCAAGGGGGAAATTGGACTATTACTCCACAATGGGAGTAAGGAAAAGTATACCTGGAAGGCAGGTGATCCCTTGGGACCTCTCCTAGTATTGCCATGTCCTGTTATTGCAATCAATAGAAAACTGCAGCAATCTAATCCAGGCAGGATGGCAAATGTTTCAGATCCTTCAGGAATGAAGGTGTGGGTCACCCCTCCAGGTAGAGAACCGAGACCTACTGAAGTGCTGGCTGAAGGTAGGGGAAATACAGAATGGGTAGTAGAAGAAGGTAGTCATAGGTACCACCTACAGCCACGAAATCAGTTGCAGAAACGAGGTTTGTAATTATTATAAATGTTTGTGTATATTCATATGTGTATGAATTGTGTATATTTATATGTGCTAAGCAGATATCTCTATCTTATCTCCTCCTTTATTTCTTTATCATGTAATATAACACTGATGGACTTATGTCAATATTTAGGTATTAGGGATAAGTATCACTCAGGGGGTCTTGCCTTCTATTCAGGGGAAGTGACTGGTGCGTTTCTGGTTGTACGTGGGATAGCTTTGTCATGTTAGGCGTGATTTGATATTTAGACACCTGATGCAACCTCTCTTTGAAATTTGGCTTCCTTTAACTTCTGTGAGTTCTCACCATCTCTCTTCCTGACTTCCTGAATAGTATTCTCTAATTTCTCTTCAACACTTGTTCCTTGGTTGCTGACATCCCAGAGTTCGATTCAGGCTTCTTTCCTTATTTCTACCCACATTAACAGGATTAGCTTCTTGGGTCATCTTCTAATTCTTTGTTGATAAACCTCAAATCCATGTTCAGCACCAGCCTCTTCCAGAGCTACAGATCTCTATCTGTCCCTGGAACATCTGATATCTGGACTTTCCTGCTGAATCCTCCCTCTTTTGTTTTTCTCCACAAAGAGCAAACTACCAGTTTCCAGGCAGAAAACCTGGGCTCATCTTCTCACTCTTATAATCTTCACCCCATATTTATCAGTAAATATTTGGAATTACATTTATGCAAATTACATAGTGCCTCATCTATGTCTTTTGTTCAGATTTTATGTTTCTGTTTTCCTGCACCATTGCAATAGCTTATTAACCTGGTTCTCTTCTAGTTCCCATTTGTTCCTTCATTCAAACCAGTGCCAGGCAACTTTCCAAAAGACAGATCTGATCCCACTTCACACTTGCATTCTTACAAACTTTGTCTGGCTTCTCACAGTCCATTGATTAAAACCCAGATTTCACATGGCCTTTAAGATCACTCATGATTTGGTCCTAACATGCTTTTTCAGCCTTGTGTCATCTTCCCATACATATAAGCCACCCCCAATGACACCTGACCAAGACACCTTTGCAAACTCCAGCTTCTCTGCCTAAAAGGTCCTGTTCTCCATTTCCCACATTATACTGATAAAGGCCCAGATCAAATAACAACCTTTTTATGATACCAGCATAGTTTTTAGTACCTAATATATAATATAAATTCTATAAATGTTGTTTTTTTCTAAAATTTTAAACCTGAGATTTATAGAGATTTTAAGCAATTAAATCATTCATTTACTTTGAGTCAACTTTTATGAATAATTTTTGTCAGCTACTACTCTGGGCCATATTCACATAATGAATAAAACTCAATCTCTGCCCTTAAAGAAATTACAGTATATTTTAGGTAAAGAAGACAGAGAAATGCATTATTATCATGGGCTTGACCACCCCTACTATAACAATTCATCTACCCTTTTGCATCCATGAATGACTGACACATTATTTCCTTTTCTATGTCAAATATGAATTATGTGAACATCAAACAGATCTGTCCTCTGTTAGGCCTGAGGGACATGTCTAAGACTTAGCCCGTGCCTACTCCCCTTTTTTAATATGAATTTTAATTTTTGTAGTATAACCAGGGCTTGCAGGAATAAATTTGTTTTCTTCTCACCTCTAAAGCTGCCTTACCACCATATGATATACCTGAGCTTTCTTTGTTTCCTGTAAACATAAGCAAACAGATACTCAGTCTCATTAGGTGGATTTTACTATTATATGATCATAACTGGGAAACAGTGAAGAACAGAAATAATGATCACGAAATTTACCAAGTTTGGGAGAATCTTCTAATATTAATTTAATGTGTTCTGGCTTATCGCTGCCAAAGTAATTAGATGTTTTATATATATTTATATAGATACATATATATATAAATATATGTATTTACATATTTATAAATATGTCTGTATTTATATACATATATAAATATACAAATAATAAATCTACATCTGTATCTATTGTTTTGTGCTTTTATTCAAAAAGTAAATTCACTATGTTCCCTCCTTTCTAATTCCAAATTAAAGGACTTGCTTACCTCATTCTCTTTGGAGGTCCCTTTTCAAATAAAGAGGCCAGGAGGACCTGCTAAAGTAGCATAAAGGGAATTAGCCATCATTAATTTAGGTGTTCTTCAAATTAAGGAAGTGATCCACAGCTTTGTAGACCTTAGGACAGGAGGACATCTCGTCCACCTTCCCGCCCCCCCCCCCCAAGGGTTCACCTTTGGCCTCTGGCTTACAGAAGCTTATCATACTAGTGGTTCAGTTTACACTTTTCCTAACATAACTTCCCTCTTATAGTCTCCCTGGAAATTGACAGCCATCTCTCCTTCCCTCCCTTTCTTCTGCTTTGTTGAGGCACAATTAATATACAAAAGAACCATGTATATTCAATGTACATAGGTTGATGGCTTGGTTAGAGGCATGAACCTGTGGAACAATCACTGAAACCTGGGTAACAGGTATCCATCACCTCCACAGGTTTCTTTGTCCCTCCTTTTTGTTGTTGTTATAAGAACACTTAACGTGAGATCTAACCTCAGATTGTTATGTGCACAACACAGTACTGTTTTCTATAGGCATGATGTGCCACACATCTCTAGAATATGTTCATCTTGCATAAAATTCATATCTGCTGGCTGTGGTGTTGCATACCTGTAATCCCAGTACTTGGGAGGCTGAGACAGGAGGATTGCAGGTTCAAGGCCAGCCTCAGCAGTTTAGTGAGGCCCTCATCAACTTAGTGAGACCCTGTTTCAAAATAAAAAAATAAAATAGGGCTGGGCATGTAGCTCTGAGGTACAATGCCTCTGGGTTTAATCTCTAGTACCAAAAATAAATAAATATAAAAAGAAAAAAGAAATTTCATATCCATTGAACGACTCATCCTTTCCCTCTCCTCCCATCCTGATGCCACATTCTGTTCCCTGCTTTTATGAGGTTGACTATCTTAGAGACCTCATATAAATGAAATCATGAAGAATCTTTCCTTTTGTGACTGCCTTCTGTCACTCGCATAATGTTATCCTAGTCAATCTGCATCAGTTTGTGTGTATGTGGTACCAGGGATTGAACTCAGGGACATTCTACCTGTAAGCTATACCTATAGCCCTAAGGGGCTCACTAAATTACTATGTGCTGGCCTTGAACCTGTAATCCTCCAGCCTCAGTCTCCCAAGTACTGAGATTACAGGTGTGTACCACCATGCCTGGCTAGCTAGTTGCCTTCATTTTTAAGGGTAAATTATATTTTGCTATATGAATATACCACATTTTGTTTATTTCGTCATGTGTTGATGGACCTTTAGATTGTTATCCTATGACAAATAGTCTTGCAGTGGACATGCAGGCACAGATGTTCCTTTGAAATCTCAATTTCAATTCCTTTGGATATAGACCCAGTAGTGGGATTGTTGAATCATATGTAGCTCTATTTTTAATTATTTTATGAACTGCTATACTGTTTTTTTTATAGTGGCTGCAGCATTTACATTCCCATGAAATGAGGGAATGCAGACATGATTTCTTTTATTTTTTAGTACTAGGGATTAAATTCAGGGGCATTTTACCTCTGAGCTACACTCCCAGCCCTATTTTATTTTTTATTTTGAAACAGGGTCTCACTAAGTTGCTGAGGGCCTCACTAAATTGCTGAGACTGAGCTCAAACCTGTGATCCTCCTGTCTCAGTCTTCCAAGTACTGGGATTACAAGTGTGTGCCTCCATGCCTGGTTCAGACATTATGATTTAGTATGCTTAGTTGTGAGAACTTCTAATTAATTGAAAAGAATAATGGACTTAATAAATGTTGTTAAATAAAAAGATTCCAGCCAGGCACAGTGGCACATGCCTATAATCCCAGTACTTGGGAGGCTGAGACAGGAGGATTGCAGGTTTGAGGCCAGCATGGTCAACTTAGCGAGACCCTATTTCAAAACAGAAAATAAAAAATGACTGGGGGTATATCTTGAAGGTAGAATTCCCCTGTGTTCAATCTCTAGTAACAACAACAGCAAAATTCCATGAATAATTCTGAACTCAGATATTTTTTCCAGATGCAGTTAAAGGAAATCATTATTTATAACTTTAGCTTTTTTAGTGCAAATAACATAAAAGAATAATTTCTTCTATGTTTTTGTGTCAATGATTTAAGTATATAATTTATGTATCAAATTACATATTGTTCAATTCAATTTTAAAATAATTTTTACAGATAAATCATATCTAGTGAACTTAGTAGATAAAAGTTGATATTTTAATTAGCTGAGATTGAAATAATGTTATTTGTTGTTGACTAGTTAGATATAATTATTCCAGAGAATGCTTGTCCTTAGTTATGATAAGTTCTATGTTAATAAGTTATAGACAAAACCAAAACTAAACAAAGTGACAATATAAACCCAATGTCACCAATTTATTCTTGCTTCCTATCTCTTAGGAAACATATTATAAAACACTAATATTTGCTAGAATCAAATAGAATCCTTAGTTCAGTCTGGGGTAGGGCTAATAATCTGAATTTTGCCAGGTCTGGAGTGCATGTCTGTAATCCCAGTGACTCAGGAGGCCAAGGCAGGAGAATCACAAATTTGAGGCCAGCCTGGGCAACCTAGCAAGACCCTATCTCAAAATAAAAAATAAAAAGGGGTAGGGATGTAACTCAGTGTATGAGGACATGGGTTCTATCTCCAGTACTTGAAAAAAAAAGAAAGAAAATAAAAAGAGAAAAAGAAAGACAAGAATCTGAATTGTAGTAAGTACCTGGGTGAATCTGGTGTGGTTGGGTGGACCATAATTTGAGTACTCTGTTCTCATTGTCAGGTTTACCACATTTGTAATGTAACCATATTGATAGTCAATGTTTTTAAAAGGGCCATCTGTACCTAGATTTCAAATACTATGTTCTCAAATATTTTATTATATTTAATATTCAGTTAGTTAATTCAAGATTAGTATACATTGCCATTTAGAATAAGCTCTGTATCTAGAATGCGTGAATTCTAAACCTCATTCTACTATGCAGCTTGGTGAAATTAGCAAAATTTATTTTTCTTTTGGGTCATAATTTAGCATTTCATAAAATGGGAATAGGAACAGTCCCTTAATTCATAAGGTTGATGCCAGGATTAAGTGAGTATTGGGGATATAGTAAATATAAAATAAATGCTTGCTATGATTATTCACATTTCCTTGTGAATTTGTCCATTATAAGGATTTAAAACCATTCATTTTTAACTATATATACAGATCTTTTTTTTTTTTTTTTTTTTTTTTT
>PVJS01032327.1:0-22848 GCA_004027185.1 Glis glis | reverse complement strand
CTGTGGGTAAATGACTGCACTGTAAAGAGTCCTATGATGTACTAAGTAAAAAATATTTTTCATGATGTACTAAGCAGAACATTGTTATTGTTAAGACTTCCTGATGTAAAAAAGGTATAAAAATAAAGTCTGATGCTCGCTGGGCAGAGACAGTGCCTGCAGCTTCACTGAACTGTTGGGCCTCCTGTCTCTCACTCCCTCGCCTACCCTACACCTCCTTCAGGGATTCCCCCGGACCCGCCGAGGCTGGACCCCGGCACCCACAGACTAATGCTTTCACGAATACTCCTGCAGATTTAGATTGGAATGGTATCTGGCCATAAAAAAAAAAGCAGTTAAATGCTACAAGGAACACCATCCACTAATCCTCATGTATCATTTGTGAAATTCAGAGCCTGTTTGGCAGAAATAAATGTCCCTTTGCCTTTAAATATGCTGTGAAGATGCAGGCTAAAAACCATACCCAGGACTCAGCCTCCTCTGGAGAAGAGAAAACAAGTAGAATGGTCAAGACCATTGCTTTCACTGCAGCAAACACATGCAAAGTATGTTTCTTCAAGAACAAAAGGAGAGTCAGGCACAGTAGCGTGCACCTGTAATCCCAGGATCTGGAAGATTGAGACAGGAGGATCTCAGGTTCAATGCCAGCCTCAACAACTTAGCTAGACCCTCTGCAGGTAGGGAGATCCTATTTCTTTTTTTTTTTTTTTTGCAGTCCCGGGGATTGAACGCAGGAGCGTTCTACCTTCGCGCTACGCCCCCGGCCCTATTTTTTATTTTGAAACCGGGTCTCATGAAGTTGTGGAGGGCCTCACTAAGGAGAGAGAGAGAGAGACAGGGGGAGAGAGAGAGAGAAGGAGAGAGAAAGAGAGAGAGAGAGAGAGAGAGAGAGAGAGAGAGAGAGAGCGCTGAGGCTGGCCATGACCCGGATCCTCCGGTCTCTGCCTCCCAAAATACTGGGATTACAAGCATGCGCCACCACGCCCGGCTGGGAGATCCTATTTCAAAATAAAAAATGAAAAGGGCTGGCTGGTGGTGTATCTCAGAGGTAATATAAAAAAAAAAGAATAAAAGGAGAATTTTTAAAAGGTGGAAACTGTGATTAAATTCCCTGCTCATGTCTTTGAACGAGTCTGAGCTACATTTATTTATTTATTTATTTATTTATTTATTATTTATTTATTTATTTATTTATTTTTGTGGTACTGGGGACTGAACTCAGGGGCATTCTACCTCCAAGCTACACCCCCCAGCCCTTTTTTCTTATTATTGTATTGTTTTTGAAACAGGGTCTCACTAGGTTACTGAGAATCTTGCTAAATTGCTGAGACTCCTCTCGATTCTTTGATCCTCTTGTCTCAGCCTCCTAAATCCTGGGATTACAGGTGTGCATCACCACGCCCAGTCTGAGACATTTTTACAATGATTCCATTTGTGTGCATCCATTCGCCTCAACATATTGTGGCTGAGTTCTCTTGCACAGCAGGCAGTGTGTGGCAGAGGCACAAGTCTCAGTGTGTCACACTGCACTGCACCTGAGGGCAGAGGACGTCTGTACAGAGAAGCCAGCCTTTGCACGTGGTTTCTTGCTCCTTTACTTGTTCCTTTGTCAGGCAAACCCACCAAGTGCTGTGTGCATGTATGTTCCTATCACACTGAACCTCATTATGATGTATAATTACAATGCACCGTTAAAAATATATAAAATGTATATTTTTGACTTAATAGTATGTGAGGCAAAAATACAGAGAATACCTTTTTCAAATTTCATCCTCAACTACACCCTGCCCCAGAATGCTGTGCACTACAGGTTTTATTGTGTCTAAGGAGACCTGTCTCTTCAAGCTTGCCTACTCTTCATTCCCCAAGCATCTCAGTAGAGTTGCTAAAATGGAGTTTTCAATTAGAATGTATGGGCCTGACCCCAGACAAATTAAGCTAAGAGAGACCACCAGGTAGCTGTTCTGTTCTTAATTATTAATTTGATTTCTTTCTGTGTATACAAAAGCCCCAGTGATCACCTGTAGCAAATATGCTAAATTCAATTTTGCAGAGAGGACATGGATATTGGGATCATTAATCACCCTATGTTCTGGGCTGGCCAAATACTTTCTAGTCAAAACAAAAACAATTACGATAGACTGCTGATGTTTTGGTCATGCAAGACTCTTGTTTCTTAGTTTAGGAAGGAAGAACATCCAGCCACCCCAAACAAAACTGTTTGGGGGTTAAGATGACCTTTATTTTCCTTAGCTGCAGGCTCCATAGAGAAGGGTATAGCCTATGGAAGGATACCAGTTTACTAGATGCAACCAAACTTCATCAGTGCTCCGGAGTCATGACATAGAGGCTCGGATTCTTACAAAACCAACACCAACACAGTCAGCTATATTAAAGAGAATTTAGCTACCTAAAAGTTTCAAGTATTATTATGGTTTTGCTCTGAACACTTTACAAAGAAGGAGCAAACTACAAAATTTAGCTGACAGTACAATTTTTAGAACTGAATAGAACCTTTGTGTTCGCTTAACCATATTCCATCATATCACCAAATGTTTCAGTGAGAATTCTTACTGCTGTTATCCAAACATACCTGGTAACTACCATTTAGAGGAAGGGAAATTTGTTTGCTCACAGTTCTGGAGATTTCAGGGGTTCAGTCCTTGTCAGACCAAGTCACATCAGTCAAGCTCAGAGCATGATGGCAGGAGGCAGAAAGAGAGAAAGAAAGACAGAGGGGAGCCAGAGAGAAAGAGAGAACAAGTACTCTGAGCTCACATCATTAAAATGAGAAGCAGAGAACAAGCAAGGGGATTCATGGACAAAAGCACAATCCCAAATGCCACACCCCACCTGCGGTAGGTTAACCACCCAGTAAATCCATTACAATTGGATTTATCCACTGATGAGATCGCACCCTTCATGATTTACTTATATCAACTCTGAAAATCAATACATGTGATCTTTCAGGAAACATTCTATTTCTACACCATAACACCAAAATAAGAGAATTAATGGTATAGGTTGTATAGAACTCTTGATTTCTATCTGGACTCCATTCCTTCCACTATGATAGACTTCAAAATTATTTGAGAGAGATTGATTTTTTTTATTAATTAGCAAAGAACATTCTGTATAATCTCTTGGCCCCATAGCTTCTATATTTACAGTGTTTTATGATAAGAATTTCTGTTTAGAAGAAAATTAAATATGGTAGAGTTGCAAATGATCAACAAATGCAGAATTCAATTCATTTTTTCTACTGAACTTGCTGCAATAAGAAAAATAAGGTCTTATCCTTTTTAATTTGTATAAATAGTGAACATGACTCAAGATGATAATTCAGAGTAAGATGTTCCTGAAAAACCATAAAAACCAGTCCTTTTGCTCAATAATTATTTAATAGAAAAATGTCATCTGATTTAAATGGTTTTCATTTTCTTGATCATATATATATGATAGGTGAAACCATCTATCTGAGTTTGACTTTTCCATGTGATTATTGAAAGCAAGCTTGTTTTATGCACCATAATGTCTTCATTGTGATTACTTTTTATAAGAGGGCATCACACAGGGTTTTCTGTTCTTAATAAACCCTTCCCTAGGACCACGAGATAGAAAAGGGCTATCTTGGGCACCTTTATTGGTTGTGCATTTGTTTTTCCTGTGCATAGAATCCCAAAGTGTGAGTAAAGAGAATGAATTGTGTAATAATAGTTTTCAGATTCTAGAAAAGTTATATTTAAAGAATTTAGAGTCATTAGAATATGATTCAATGACTAGGTATTTAATAGGGTACAAACAAAAATATATTATCCTAGAGATACACAGTCTGGTTTTAAATCCCGGCTCCCCACTAACTAGTTATGGAACTTTCTTCCAGGGAGTAAACCTTTCTATAACTTACTAGCCAGCTCTGTATCTTTTGTATAGCTATTACATCTTATGATAACTGAGTTTCATCATTCTTCAAATGGAAATAGTAATGCAATCTAACTCACAATTCTGTTACAAAATTTAACTTATGAATTCACACAAATAGTAGAATTAAGCTTGACAAATGCTACACACTTTTAAAATGTTGTCTACAGTTATTATGGTTAGAAACATAAAAATTGTACCTTATGAAGAAGAACTAAAGCAGTCCCATGTACAGGAGAAGGTAGGTCTGACCAGAGGTACTCCAAAGGGCAGACCTCAAATCCACAAATGGAAGTTTAAGAACCACATGCTTAAATAAAGTCAATGAAAATATCCCTTAGGAATTACAATTTTTAAACATGAGCTTTGTATACTAAATATGCTTAAGAAGATGTGTGGCTAAATTTTAGCCACAGAGTTATTTCTATCCTGATTGCTACTACATGAGCTTAGTAAATGCTTATGATTCTGTAGGTTTACATGAAAATATGGGGAAAATCTTACTAGAATGTGTGCATTACGTGGATTTGGTATTTCTCTGTAATCCTATTTCTGTCCAGGTTATAACCTCAATCTCCTTGTGCCAGATGAAGAGAATTTTCTTAAAATGCTATACCCCAGAGAGTAATACTATTACTTTACTAATATAAAAAGGTTAATTACAGTAATTCAGAATATGTCATCTACAAAAATAAAAACAGGAGGCTTGTGACATATTTTTAATATCTCAAAGACCCTAACAGAACATTTATTATTTTCCATAATGATTGACTTACTAAACTGTTAAATTTCTTGGTTTGGAATGGAATTATATTGATTGAATCACATTATCACTGGGTTTTGATCATACAAAGTTCTAAATGTTTTCATTATTAAAAACAAGCAAAGCCATGTATGGTGGCACATGCCTATAATCCAAGTATTTGGTAGGCTTAGAAAGGAAGATCTCAGGTTCAAGGACAGCCTCAGAAACATAGTGAGACTCTCAGCAACCTAGTAAGACCCTGTTTCAAAACAAAAAATAAATAGGACTAGGGATGTAGCTTAGACATAGAATGCCTCTGGGTTCAATACCCAGTACCCCCCCCACACACACACACAAACACACAAAATTAAAAAATAAAAAGAAAATAAAAAGAAAAAAAATCCTAGAAAAACAGAATATTAATCATTAATTTATACAAGTAAGTAGGATTTAGAGACATTCAAAACATGTAATATTTTGTTTAAAAATTACTATGGTAGAAGAGGATCAATGTGATTGGCAACCATACTGTATTTCTATTAAAATAGTCAACTAAATATTAGCTATTTTAGGGTTAAAGACATCTTGGAGTCAGAAAAGCTGAGGTGCATAAAGACCTGGGTAAATGATATAACATCCCTAAATATCAGTTACGCCTTCTTCAAATGAAAAGAATGTCTGCATTTGCTTATTTATTGATTCAGTCATTTCCTGCCTACTTCTATGAATGACTTGATATAAATCATCAAGTCAAAAATGGATTATATTATGAATAATATAAATTTGAAAACTGGTTTTACCTTAGAAAATACTTTATTGCTCTCAAGAACTTCTAGGTCCAGCAATATATTTTTGATTGAAATTATAGATTTTTAGTAATATAGAGACATAGTTTCCATGATTATTTGAACGTGTGCACTGTTCATATGCTTCCTCCCTTTCTTGGCCTTTATTAATGCACTAAGATGTAGGTTAGACTATAAAACTGAAGTTTACAAGGTCAGCTTCATGTTTTATCACCAGAATCTATAGCTGAAGGTGAAAATTGTCTTTAGCAAGGTAGAGCCATCATGGACTGTTCTAGCACTTTTTAGTTATCTAGTTGGAGAACCCACCAACTGTGGCTCTAGCCCCTTGCTCAAATGTGTAGCATTCTTGAGCTACAAATAGTTTTTAGTGGTTAGAAAAAATCAAAATAAGAATAAAAATCTATGGTTATGTGAAATTATATGAGATTAAAATTTTAATATCCATAAATAAGATTGATATACACTCATATTTGCTTTTTTACATATTACATATTGCCTACGTTGTCGGTGTTGAGCAATTGTGAATGAAATTATTTGGCGCTTAAAGCCTTTTAAAATATATTTGCTATTCTGAATCTCCCAAAAACTGTAGACCCCAGGGAAAGGAACCATTTTCACTAGGGGATAACTTACTTCCTATTTCCAGGTCAAAAAATAAATACAATTTAGAGGTGAAACTTGCTATGTGCATATTTAAAGATATGTACTGTGTAATCTTTTTAATTATCATGAAGGGTAAGTTGGCTTTTTTTCTGAAAAGTGATGTTATCTTTTCAGATATTTAATACATGAAAGCACTTAACTAGAAAGCTAGTTTTTGTTTTGTTTGTATTATAGGAGTTAAATGAGAAACTTTTAGATGAATATTGGAAAATATACAGTATTTGGGGATTTTTAACATGTAATAATTATATATACTTATGGTATATGACATGTCTTAATATTTGTATTACATTATGGAATGGTAAAATCATGATATTTAACATATGCATTACCTCGCATTCAGATCATTTTTTGTGGTAAAATATATAAAATCTTGTCTATTAGATTTATTTATTTATTTTTGATACTGGCATTTTACCTATGAGCTCCACCACCAGCCCTTTTTATTTTTATTTTGAAACAGTGTCTCCCTAAATTGCTGAGTGTCTCCATAAGTTGCTGAGGCTGGCCTCGGGCCTGCAATCCTCCTGTCTCAGCCTCCCATGTACTGGGATTACAGCTATGCACAACCTTACCTGGCTCTCTTAACACTTTTCAAATATGCAATATATTTTATTAACTGACGTCACCGTGATGTACAATAGATCTCTTGAGCTTATTGCTCCTAACTGAAATTTTGTGATTATCTCCCCAATCCTGCCACCCTTCATCCTCTGGTAAGGAGAATTTTATTCTCTGTTTCTGAGTTTGACTTTCTAAATAGCAGTATTGACTAAGTTACTGAAATACATTTTTGGCTTAAAAGGATTTAACCGGCTGATGATCATACATACCGTAATTTTTTTAAATGCTTGAACATATATACATATGTATGAACAGACTTATAAACATGAGCATATCTGTATACAGGTCAGAACCACACACAGAAACACACATACAACACTGAGACAAAGCTCAGGCTAAAATGGTAGCACACAGCCTGGGTAACATGTTGGGACATCTGTCCTACCTCTGCACTAGGCACTTTTTTTTTTGGTACTGGGGATTGAACCCAGGGACATTCTACCTCCGAGCTATACCCCAACCCTATTTTATTTCTTATTTTGAAACAGGGTCTCACTAAGTTGCTGAGGCTGGCTGGGAACCTGCGGTCCTCCTGTCTCAGCCTCCCAAGTACTGGGATTACAAGTGTGCGCCACCACACCCGGCTTTGCACTGGGTACTTAAGAAATGACCCCGGCATCAATTTCTTGATCTTTAAAATGTAAAAGATAAAAATCATCATAAAAACTTAAGTCATAAGGTTCATTTACAGAAAGTGAAGGAGGTCATATTGTTTAAAAAAAATCACTTGGAACAGAGCTTGACCTATGAAGCCCTCAACGTTACTGAACAATAATTCTTATGGTTACTGCTGTGGTATTTTTCTCTCCCCATAATTCACAAAGGTCTACAGATAGAAGAAAACACCTTCTGGGACACATCTCCTTGTCTGCCCAGGAAAGCAAGGTGTCCGTCACTATGAGTGTCTCACTCTGTAAAAATCATGTATGTCCTAAAAGATACAGAGGGGGGGAAGGGGCCAGAGCCTCACAGATTTGCCACTTTTCGTCAGCCTTACCAATGCCAGTGGCTCTGTGAGCGCCTGCCAGCCAAGTCTTTGTTTTTATTGGAAAAGAACCTTCGTGAGAAGGAGGAGCAACTGTGGGCATGCTCCACTTCCCTCCAGGACTTGAATTTTTACCAGTGAGTAACACTGGCAGGGGGTAAAGTAAGGCAGGCTTCTCTTTTCACATACAGAGAGAATATTTTAAATTACCAAAACAGCATAACAGTAGAACATTAAAAAAAAGTAGTATCAGAAAGACGTAGGAAGGTCTGAGGACATTCTAATAACCAGGGCTCAACTGAATAATGTGAAAGTCATAAATTTTACTCTTCAAAATTTAAGCAACACCCCGAAAGCACATGTTTTTGGAGAAGAGATGCCTTTCGGTGTGTTGTATCTGTTCTCTTTTTGTTTACTCTTTTATCCAGTTCTGTTTATGGGTGTAATGCTGAATTTGGCACATTTTCCCTAATGGATCTGAGTTTCTGCTACTAATTAATAATAATATGTAATTGTAAACATGTAAGACTGCGAATCACTGAATATTAGAAAGCTCGGTTCTCTTTTCAATGTGTCTGAGATGTTTGCTGATATTGTTTGTAGGCAGCACTGTTGGGACTGCCTAGGTACAGCGGCTCTGAATGGCAGAGTTACTGTTCATATCGGCCCCATGCCAGTTGGGTTTTTTTTCACAAAATTCTTCCCCACTGCTTTTGGATGCAATTTGTGCAGAAACCAGCTAGCATAGTGGCTGGAAACTGTTATCCTTAGAACGGGTTGCTGCAAGGCTAGGCTGGCACTCAGGAACTTAATGGCAAACATTTCCCTACACTGATAATGAAAGTCTTTTTGTTTTTAAGACTACTTAAATAACTTTATTATTGAGATAGAATTCAAATACAATTCATCAACATAATGTGTCAAATTCAACATTTTAGTATTTTCATAGGGTTGTACATTCATTATCACAGTGTAAATTTAGAAAATTTTCATTTCCCCTTAAAAGAAACCCTAAACCCATTAGCAGTCATCCCACATTTCCCCTCCCTTGAGGTCCTGGCAACACCTAATCTTCTGTTTATACATATTTGCCTATTCTGGATATTTTACATAAATGAAATCTTTTGTGCATGTATACTTCTACCACCCTGAAATCCATCAAGTTGTATGATTACAATGCACTGATTAAAAAATCAATTAATTAAAAAAAGATACTAAAGTCTTTAAATGATAAGCGGAGTCCACTGCGCCTAAACTGGGCACACTCTATGGTGTCTACTGATTACCGGCTTTCCTTCTGAAAGTCTGAAATCTGTCATCTGCTAGACAGAAGATGCCTCTTGACCCATCCATGATCAGAAAGCTTCTAGACTTCTAGTCTTGGTCAACATGTCCTCCTAGACATCTTGCGTGTTTTGTCATCACTCCGCTGCAGGGATGAAATGCCTCCCGTCTGCCTCCAAGAGAAGATTCTTAGAATCTCGTACCTGGTTTCCTCTGGACTTCCTCCCATGCCACCTTCCCCTTGGCTGAGTTTGCTTTGTAACCCTTTGCTGGCATAAATCTTGTGGCTTTTCGCTGAATCCTGTGATTTCTAGTGACTCATAGGGAATTGGGGATGGACAATCTTGGTTGCCTCAAATAAATAACCCGATTCTACTTTGTTGAGAATCTGATGCAGACAAATTCCCTGCAGGATAGTTATTCTATCATTTTAGTTTAATAATTGACATTGAATATCTTTATTTTACTACTACAGATTGAGAGTACTTCATGAAAATTTCTTCAAGTTCTCCTCGATGCAAGGGTAGAAGGTACTAACGTTCACTGAATATCTGATTCAGACATATTATCTCATTGAATACGCAAAAGAATTATTTTAGCCATGCGGGATAATCCCTATGGCACATATGATACAACGAAGTTCAGAACCATCAAGGAACTTGAGGAAGGTCACATTTAATAACTATATTATCTAAATTTAATCCAAGGTTTGTCAGGCTTTAAATTTTTATGCTGGCTAGGTGTGGTGGTACACACCTGTAATCCCAGTACTTGGGAGACAGGAGGATTGCAGGTTCGAGGCCACCCTCAGCAATTTAGCAAGACCCTGTTTCAAAGATAAATAAATAAATAAGCCTTGTAATTTCTCCTGAAAGTAAAAGGGAGAAGAGCTGCTTTCTCTAATTTTTTCTGTAATTGTTTGTATGAGTTTTTGAGTGGTGTTGAGAAAAAGATGAGAACACAGTGTCCAGAATGTCCTCCTTCTAAGAGGGGGCCTGCGTGGGGACAGCGAAGGCCAATCCGCATGCCCCCACCATCTGAACGAGGGCTCTCATCATCCTTCTCATATCTCACTTGCTTTCCCTTTTGGAAAGATGCAAATTGGGTGGATGCTAAAAGCCAGAACATAGCTGGACATGGTGGCACACACCTGTAATCCCAGTATTTGGGAGGCTGAGACAGGAGGATGGCAGGTTGGAGGATAACCTTAGCAACTCAGCAACCTAGCGAGACCCTGTTTCAAAATAAAAAATAAAAAGGGCTGGGGGTGTAGCTCAGTAATAGAAGGCCCCTGGGTCCCATCCCTAGCACCCCCCCAAAAAGAAAACAATTTCCTCTGTAGGGAGCTGATGTATTGATATTGGTACCACTTCTTTTGAAAGGAATGCAGAATATCTCTGTGCTAACATGAAAAGATGTTCAAACTCTTAAATGAAACAATAATCATTGTGTAAAAATCCAAACAAAAAACAAACTACCTGTTTATCAATTTATCCATATTTGTCTACACATATATTCATATTTATGAGTATATAATTGAGAAATTTCAGAAGAGATACAAAAGTGATCGATAATTTAGTTTCATCCATGGAAGGAGATTGGGTGCATGGAGTAGGGAGAATACTTATTATACTTTAAAATATATATGTATGCATATATATGTATGTGTGTGTATATGAATATATAGTACATTTTTTAAGTCGATGGCTCTAGCATGTGTACTTTTATATGCATATTTTAATAAGTAGTGGTTTGACTTTTCATGCATTTAGATGATAGTTTATATATGCTAAAATTGCTCATTAATCATAAATATTTAGATAATTAACCACTCAAAATATTTTAAGGACTAGCATGTAAAAGACTGTTTAAATATTTAAGTGATTATTTCCTGAATACTATACCTGCTTTTTCTACCTGTTATAAAATTCAATATTAATTTGAAATTGTGTTTGCCACACAAGCTTTTGGGTATATATGTATACATTAATATTGTTCTAAATAATCATTGTAACCAATCAATGGATTAGAACCTAGTTAAGCAAGAGTCATGGGATTTGGGGTTATATTTTTCATGTCTAGTATTATGCTTCATTATTTCTCCATACCTGCTGAATAATATGATTGATTTCCAAATTGTGCTATTGGGATAACTTAATCTGATTCTATGTCAATAACACGATGTGCATGCTTGAAAAGAACTGTAGTCAATATCAAGATAAAGTCCATAATAAGCTTTGATCATTGTAGAAGGAAACATACAAATGACTAATCTTATAATTGTTCTAAATTAAAAATTCTTCATCTCATTTTTACTCATCTTGTCATGATGCCCCATCTACTCCCTACCTGTAGATCCCCCTTTCATTTTAGAAAATCTTTGTATAACAAAAATCGATGTGCGCATTGTCAGAAACAGAAAATGACCATACCAATGCAAATTATTCCAAAATTATGAATAGGTTTCATACTTTTTAAACTGCTGTGAAGTGAATCAAGCTGTTTCAGGAGCTCCCTAATAAGGGTGAATTCAATGGGAAAAGGGACAATCACTCATAAGGACTGTTGTAGAGTGGACTTTTCTTTTTTTATGTTTTCTTAACGTGCTTTTATTGGTGCATTGGGGTCTTACATCACAGTGAATATCAATTTGATGTTAACATACATGCACACAGCTCTTAGTGGCTCCCCTGCCTCGCCCCACCTCTATGAAGTACTAAGAATGATGTTGGTATATTCTCACATGTACATATTGTTTATGATAGTAATTCCACTGATTCGCTTCTTTCTTGTCCTTCCCCTTCCCTTGTACCACCTCCCTTGCCCCACTGAGGGTTCTCCATTATCAATTGGAGTCCCTTGTGTGTAGAATGGACTTTTCTTTGGGGTGGGTGAGTTAACAACTCAGGTTCTTTCAAACTGTGGTAGTCTTCTGTTTACAAGTATTCTGTCATTTCTAGATTTCTGGCTACATATTAATCTTGCTATGAAACTCTTAATAAAAATATTTTCACCTCAGCAGTGGGATATTGAAAATTGGGTTGAGAAAAAAATTATCTCACTTTTTAAAATGCAAATTCATGATTGCATCTTTCTCCAGTGATCTGTTAAATATAGGTAAGAGAGGGAGGAAAGACATTTTATAGCAGGAAGCGAGAGAGTGAGACATAGACTTTATGAAAAGAGACCTTTTCAAAAGTAAATGTCCTTCTGAAGTCAAAGTCAGGAGGGCCTTCAAGCCTGAAGGTTGGATGTCTGTAGCTGGACATTAGACAAGTTGTCTGTTTTTTTTTTTTCACCAATTCAAAATTAATTGAGAAAGCTAAATGTGGAGACTGCAATTGCTAGAAACAGATTAATATTTGCCTTGGAAAGATCTGAGGGTCATGGAAAGCCATGATCAGACTGATAGACTCGCTGAAAGCAGCCTGTCCCTTCAAGATAAACATTTCTGTGTTTCTTGCCAGTGCCTATTCCCAAATATCCCACATATCAAACATTGTCTCAAGGGTCTTCTGCATATCCTCTGCAGTTTTATTACTAACAGTTATCTCAAAGACTTTCTGCAATTGTTCTGTGGCCAGCCCAGTTAAACTTTAACCCCTAGCCCTCGCTGCACATATACTAGTTAAACTTTACCTACCTGGCTCTGCATGTATGCAGGAGCATCCATACCTCAACCTCCCCCCTCAAGATGAATGAATAAAATGAATGAATAAAAGCTGTGGACCAGTGTCCAACGGGGCCTTCACCTAAGAGTGAGGTCCCTGGCCGGCCCCTTTCAATCTGTTTGGGGTCTGTGTCATTCTTTTCCTCTCAGGTGCGCCATGGTATGGCAACTGACAGTTAAAATCATGCTAAGTATATATGTGAAATTATCAATACCAATTTCAATAACATTGTTATGGTTACATATAAAATGTCCCCTGAAGAGTTCATGTTCAGCGTTGACATAATTAAATCATGAGGGTTGAAATCTCATCAGTGGGTAAATCCATTGTAATGGACTTACTGGGTAGTAACCGAGGCAGGTGGGGTGTGGCTGGAGAAGTTGGGTCCCTGGGGGTGTGGCCTTAGGACTGTACATTTGTCTTTGAATCCCCTTCATTGCTTGCTCACTTGCTTCTGGCCTCTGTGATGTGAAGAGCAAAGCCCTTGCTTTCTCCCTCTCTCTGCTTCCCACCACCGTGTCCCGAGCTCCACAAACCCAGCCTGACATAGACTGAAATTCTGAAATCTCTAAACACTGTGAGCAAATATCATCTTCCTTCCTCTAAGTTGTGTGGTCAGGTTTTTTGGATCAGTGAGAATGTTGACCGAGACACCAGTGAGCTTAATAACCTAGCGTGTATCTGGTCCCAGTGCACACTCGGCATCTGCAGGTGAAATGAATGCACAAATGACAACTTCTGACAAAGTTGTCATTTATGTTATGATTCATCTGACCAGAGTGGCCTCAGGTCTAATAAGTAACCACATGGCATATGTAAGTGTATATAAATTTACATAGTAAATTGACAGTTGGAGTTCCTTTTAAACTCCAGATCTTATCATTTTAATCAGTTATAAATTTCACCTTTTTTGGGGGCGGTACTGGGGATTGAACGCAAGGGCATTCTACCTCCAAGCTCCGCCCCCAGCCCTATTTTTTTATTCTTTATTTTGAAACGGTCTCACTAAGTTGCAGAGGACCTCACTAAGTAGCTGAGGCTGGCCGCGAACCCAGATCCTCTTGTCTCAGCCTCCCAAGTACTGGGATTACGAGTGTGCACCACCACACCCGACTAAATTTCACCTTTAATGACAACACTGACACATACAATGTTTCAAAACATAGTATATGCAAGTCCATATAGCCTTATATACTAAAATGCTCTGGATCTTACTATTTTAATCAGTTATAATTTTTACCTTTCATGACAACACCGATACACACATTTTAAAACAGTGTATATGTAAGTACATATAACTTTATATATATAAATCCCTCCAGCTCTTATCATTTTAATCAGTTATAAACTTTACCTTTCATGAAAACACTGACTGATACACACTACACTTATTTTTTTTTTTTTTGCGGTACCGGGGATTGAACCCAGGGGCGTTCTACCTCCGTGCTACACCCCCAGCCCTATTTTTTATACTTTATTTTGAAACCGGGTCTCATGAAGTTGCAGAGGACCTCACTAAGTAGAGAGAAAGAGAGAGAGAGAGAGAGAGAGAGAGAGAGAGAGAGACAGGGAGAGAGAGAGAGAGCTGAGGCTGGCTGTGAAACTGGATCGTCTGGTCTCTGCCTCCCAAAGTACTGGGATTACAAGCGTTCGCCACCACGCCCGGCTCACACTACACTTTAAAACAATGGACATAGTAAAAAGGAGTTGATTAAAAATGATCACAGATTATGTGGCAGAATAAAAACACAAACAACAAAAACACAAAACGATAACTCCGGTGGTAAGTAAAGAGACCATATTTGACTCAAGACAGAGATGTAAAGTCATCTTCGTGTTCAGCTTGGGTCTGCTTTAGGATTCCAATTTAAACAGAAATGGAGGCATAAACATGCTGTCTCTGAGAGCGCCTCTCACCAGAGAGGTACTTAGCATGTAAATCTATAACATAAATTTAGTTTACAAATGGCATTGCACAAAGATTGCTGCTACTTCTCATCCCCTAGTCACAATAGATGTGAGAAAGATAACTAGTTAGTGAAATAACCATAATTCAAGTGGAAAACTGACATGGAGTCTCACAAGCTTCGCCACATAGCTTTACTTTTTGACAGTACTGAGATCTTTATGCAAATATATCTTTTGGTTCAATGACAGTTTTACTAGACTAAAAGATGGACAAGAATTAAAGTGCCTTAGGGTAGTTAAATATGAGCAGACATAGTTAAGAATTCTTTCTCCTTTGCTGTCCCCTCATTCCCAGCAAATGTCAAGCCTACTGCATACATGAAGAGTGAGAGTCTCACACAATAGGTTAGGAGAGAACCCAAGTTATCCTCATTTAGTCTTTCTAAGATCAGAGGATGGAATGGCACACAATATTTAAGAAATGATCAATCTTCTCATTTACAGGCTACTGTGAGTTGGGCTTTATTGTATCATTTTTTTAGTGCCTAGATATTATGAATCTTAAAGGTGTGATGAAGTGGGACGGTTGGTTCATCCTTGCCTTCACATCAAAAATATAAGTGGTGAGTGAAAAATGATTGCAACGTAAAGCAGATGGAATTCAAAATCACTAGAAACACAGGCTTTTCTGAATAAAGGAACTCGGATAAGCAGAGCCACAGGAGCCACAGGAGCCACAGGAGCCACAGGAGCCACAGGAGCCACAGGAGGAGGGCAACCGCAGAACTCCCAAGAAGCCATTTGGCCTTTGTAAGATTTTATGGTTGTAAGTTGAACAGATTGAGTCCTGCTTGTTTTTGTTTGTTGTTTGATAATAAACTGCAAAGAAATTCATAAAATTAAATTAGAAATTAAATTTGTGTGTATATACATTCTTAACATTTTTATTCTTCACAATTTATGTTGCACACCTATTATTAATATTCGACAATGCATTAACATTATAGACTTTTGAGAAATTGGGCTGTGCTATGTGGTCAACTCACCTCAATTCCCATTTTATATATAATGAAATGAGGGCAAGTTAAAATCCACATGTAAAGATGGGAGACGCTCATTTTCCAAGCAGTAATAAATAGTATAAATAACAGTGCTACTTTGTCAGTAACATTTATTCTTTATGCAACTTTGAATAGGAGTCCTTTCCTTTTATACACTATCCCAAAATGCCTATTTTCTAAAATAGAATTTGATAGAATGCCTTGAAATGGTGAACTTATTTGTGTTATTTCCAAAAGAAAGGCAATTTGTTTTGACTCCCTAACAAATGAGAGCTATTTGACTTTATGGCTTTAGGGTTTTCCCTGCTTCTACATATACAAATATCATCTTTACTTTTTGTTTTTTGAAAATATTAAAAAAGAGCACTAACAAGATGAAGAACACGACTTTGGTTGCACAAATAGTATTACATGGTTTTCTAAACTTAACAGCTAATACAAGATGTAGAAATTTTCTGATGAATCTAAACAGGAACGTACCAGAATTACAGAGGTGTTAAACTCTGCAGATCAACCACAACAGGTGCATTCAATGAGTTCCATTAGGGTAACAGTTACAATTTCCAAAGAGTTGGTTAAACATTGCATTTAATTTTTCTTTTGGCAATAAAAGCCAGTCATAGAGTTGAATTAGTTATTCGCTTTCATATATTTGGAAATATAAATTAAGAAATTTTAACTTAATGTGTTCTACCCAATTATTTTAAAGTAAAGGCACAATATGCTTGAGACTGATTTCTAATATTGCAGCAAAAACACAGTGTAATCAAAATGAGTACATTTAAAGTGGGAAATAGCCAAGAAATACAAATGAGGAGAATTAATTTTGAAGCCCCCACGCTTGCCTCAGTGAAGGTCTCATTTTGTCCCCAAGCTGAGTGTCCGCCAGGGCAGTTGAGTTCTTCATGGATCCGGGTCCCTTGTGCCTTCTCAACTGAAGCTGTCGGTTTTAAGTTTTCCAATGGAAACACTGCTAACCTGCTTCGCTAGGCACACAGACCTTGTAACATAAGCTAGACAGTCCTCTTCCCTTTGCCACCCAGGGACTTCTAAGATACTTTTCCCAAGTATTAATCATCATAGAATACTCTCCATTATGTCCCCATAATGTCCTCTTTTTTCTACCCTACTTCCCGAAAGAATGTTATTGATTTCATTCTCTTCCAAGTTGCATTTATGTCAAGAAGCAAGACAGAGGGGTTGGGGGTGGAGCCCAGTGGTGTGGCACTTGCCTAGCGTGCATGAGGCCTTGGGTTCTATCCCCAGCCCCAACGAAAATAGAAAGCAGCTATAAACATGGATATACATGTCTCGCTATAGTATTCTGACTTTAATTCTTGAAATTTAATTTCTTGGAAAGATACGGAGTAGTGGTACTGCTGGGTCATATGGTGGATCAATCAGCCAGTCTTGGAGAGTCAAGGGTTGAATTTTTTCTCTCATATGTGGAAGCTAGAGAGAAAATAGGAAACATAAGGGACTTTCAATAATGTGAAGAGAAAACTGTAGAATAGTGGAAGGGGACTGAGGAAGGGAATCGGGGAGTGGAAAAAGGAGGACTGAGGAAGGAAACAGTTCAAATAATACTATGGCAACATATCAAGGTATTGCCACCAATTTCACTAGCATGCATGAGGAGAGCGGAGTGGGATGCAGAAGGGAATACACCAAGAGATGTATGCATGTATGTTTGTAACACACTGAACCTCACTGTAATGTATACTTGCAATGCACTAATAAAATTGTTAAAAAAGAAAGCGGTATGGAAAGCCTGCACTAGTTTACTCTAGAAATGCAGGAGCCGGGCATGGTGGCGCACGCTTGTAATCCCAGTACTTTGGGAGGCAGAGACCAGAGGATCCGGGTTCGTGGCCAGCCTCAGCTCTCTCGCTCTCTCTCTCCCTGTCTCTCTCTCTCTTTCTCTCTCTCTCTCTCTCTCTCTCTCTCTCTCTCTTTCCTTAGTGAGGCCCTCCACAACTTCGTGAGACCCGGTTTCAAAATAAAGTATAAAAAATAGGGCCGGGGGTATAGCGTGGAGGTAGAACGCCCTTGCGTTCAATCCCCGGTACCGCAAAAAAAAAAAAAGAGTAATGCAGGGAAGGATATTTGCTTCAGCATATTGCTGATGTCAGCAGAATAAAGACTTTGAAAAATGCTCCCCCTCACCCCCCAGTTTCTCTTTTCCTTTTATCCTGTTCCCAGGCCCCAGAAAGCACTTTCCTGGTTTCCCTGTGTCTGGAACACCAGGTGTGTATATCAGGCTTGTCTAAGGCCCCACCCACTTTTCAATATAGCCTTTTTAACACATCCCCCTACAACTCTTCCCTCTGTCCCAGTCTTTTCCAAGGGGCAAGAGGATTAAAAGGAGCAGAGGAAGAAGAAAAGGCAGAAGAAGAAGGACTTAAAATGTGCCATGATTAGATCACTCAGAGAAGATGCTGTGAAATTCTTACAAGACCAAAGATATTTTCAACCTTCGCAGCTGATCTAGGGCTTTGTTTATAGTGTTCTTTCCCCATAAATAGAAAATAACCTGTTTCCAACAATGTGTAAAGTCTCTTTATTCAGATTGTTACTTAATTTTACTCCAACAAGTCTAAACGCCTTTAAAAAAATCTTTTTGAAAATTTGAAAAATGCACAAGAACATTCCACACCAATCTCCAAGTGGAAATTATAACCTGAACAAGGAAAATTTGATGTTTCCAAAGAGGATGAAGCCCAGGGCCCTGGCCTCATTCAGACCTCTGGGAGGCCAGGAGGCCTCTGGTTTACTTTTTATTGTTTTCTTTCCTGCATCTTCCTGTGTACTAGGTACAAAGAACAGATGATCAAACAGCCTTTTTCAATTTACATTCTAGAGAAGCCCCATTCCTTTTCCACAACATGGCTATATTTTGCTGCTTTTTAAGTTACTTACAATGATAATTGTTCTTCTGTTTCTTGCTCTAAAACTCAGCTTATGTAACATCTTGTTTGTCAATAAGAAACCCTATTTTGTGGTCTATTCAAAGTGATGGGCCTTCCTTTTCAAATGTTTGCGATCTAAAAGTCTGACTAGATATAGAAAATATATCCATTTTCATGAGGGACAGATAAAAGTAAAGCACTCATCCAGGTTTTTTAGGTTTACTCTACGACCAAACTAAAATCCTTCATCTTAAAGCTTTAAGATTTCACAGTAATGTCAGAGGAGACACAGAAAATTTGCCAGCCTTATAAACTGGCAAACTCTGCTGCTATGTCAGCTGGCTATAACCAGTGAATTAATTCCAGGTGAGACATCACAGGGACTTACAGCCCCGCCTCGTAGATAAGGCGCTGCTGCTTTAATATGCAACTAAAAGAAATTGCTGCGGTAACTTCAAACTTCTGCACCATGCATCTTTCTTGCTTTGCGGGGAAGAGTGCTACATAAATCTCACAGTGGTGGAAGGAGCACATGGCCAGGGTAGATATCATTCACAGAGGAAAGGCAGCCACATGTGTGCACCAAAGAACTCACATCTCAATCTTGTTCTGGATTCGCTGACCCGATTTCCCTGAATTAAATCAAACAAGGAATTTCTCTCCCTGACACTCTCTTGCTAGTCTTTAGACCCAAAGTGATAAGAATAACAAAGCACAGGCACACACCGAAAACATCTTTCCAGACCTTTCTGCACCTGATTCCTTGGATTCAGAGACCAGAGCACTGTGGCTCCGGGTTTGCTGACCTCTTCTGACACTATGGAGACCTTGGGATGTTGAATGGCAAATATGTAAAGACTCTGGAAACGGAACTCCTCACCAACCATCATTTCTGCCCTCATCATCCACCCCAAGTAAACTACCTGAGAGCGCTTTGGAGAAAGATGTGTGCCTCTGGATTAAAAAAGGAAACCAACCCACAGTGGAAAGTTAGGAAGCCTTGCAGGAAGAAGACATGGTTAGCGAATGATCCTGAACATAAGCAACATTATGTTCAGGAACATAACCTTTAAAAAGGATAGGGAATTAGGAAAACCAGAAGGACTAACAGATACTTATTCTAATCCTGACTCAGGCATTTTATATACATTTATATATCACATTGACATAGCTGGCATTTAAAAGACAAGATGTCCAAAAGTCTAATTAGTTGAATATATCCTATTTCACTTATTGAATGATTTAATCATCTGTTTATCTTGTACTATATAAGCATGCATTGCCAATTATTCAATATTTCTAATTTATCTTCAAAATTAAAATAACTATTCATTGCTACTAAAATCCTATGAAAATCTCTTTTTTTCTTTTTAAATGCTTTTTATTGTTTTAGGTGATTCCAAGTGACTGGTTTTAAGTTGTGGAGAATGTGACTGCCAGAAGCAGGTTGTTTGCCTAGGAAAAATCTAAGTGTCATGGAAAGCCATGGTCAGACTGATGAGCTGGCTGGAAGCAGCCCGCTCCTCCAAGGTAAACGTTCCTGGGTCTCTTGCAGGCGCCTACTCCCAAATATCCCACTTGTCAAACATTGTCTCAAGGATCTTCTGCACATCCTCTGTGGTTTTACTCTCTACAATTGCTCTGCAGCCAGCCACGTTAAACATTTACCTCTAGCCCTCGTTGCACGTATACTAGTTAAATTTTACCTCTCAAGTGCCGCACGGATGCAGGAGCATCTGTACCTCAAGCTCCCCCCTCAAAAATGAATAAGAGCTGTGGACCAGTGTCCAGCGGGGCCGTCGCCATAGAGTGAGGTCCTCTGGCCTGCCCCCTCAATCTGCTCTGGGTCTGCGTCATTCTTTTCCCCTGAGGTGTGCTGCGGAATGGTAACTGACATTAAGTGATTGCTTTTAATTCATTAATTACAAAATGTATAACTGCATTTACCCTACAAAACAACAGATTTCTTTACATATGTACTATTGTACCCATTTTCTGGAGGAAAACACTGGTTCAAAATTCATATACCCTTGGAAGTGACTTCCTGGAATTTACTTCAGATGTGAACGATACATAAAAGTTAGTGAAGCAGAGATAACTGTGAGCCTTTTCTTTTCTTTTCTTTTTTCTTTTCTTTTCTTTTCTTTTTTTCTTTTCTCTTCTCTTCTCTTCTCTTCTCTTTTCTTTTCTTTTCTTTTTTGCACACTGGGAATTGAACCCAGGGGCTTTCTACCTCCAAGCTATACCCCCAGCCCTAATTTTTATTCTTTATTTTGAAACAGGGTCTCACTAAGTTGCGGAGGGCCTCACTAAGTAGCTGAGGCTGGCTGCAAACCTGCAATCCTCTGGTCTCAGCCTCCCAAGTACTGGGATTACAAGCGTGCGCCACCACACCTGGCAACTATGAGCCTTTGAAGCACAAGGCCGGCTCCTGTCCAAGGCCAAGGAAGGAAGAAACATGGCTAACATCATGGAAACATCAGAAAGAAGGAGGCAGACCACACTGATAGGAATTAGAAGGGTCAGGAACGACTGGCAGAACACTGGAAAAGAGGCTCAAGAGATAGGCAAGGACCCGTCCCCTGGGGCCCTAGCAGTTATTCTAGCAATCCTGGTTATTATTCTAAAAGCAGTTGATAAGTATAGACCACTCTGGCTAAAGTATGAAATCGGATTGGAGGAGGTCAAATTGAGGTGGAGAGATCAGCTAGGTTACAAGGGTAGTAGACTGGCAGCTAATCGAGGAGTTAGGAGGGCACGGTAATCCAGGTGCAAGGCAAGACTGGAATCTGGATGGCTGCGTGGGGCAGAAGTCTGGGTTCACTGTGCCTGCTGAAAGCGACACCCAGAAGGATGTGTACCAGATACACTGGTCCCATCCAGGGCCACGATTTGCTGCTCAAGGACACACAGTGGTACCTGGGTCTGTGTCCCTCCACTGCTTCTCTCCCCCAGTTTCCTTCTGTGGAATTCAATCCCCAAGCGCCTGTGAAGCAGTGACTCGGCCTGCGGTAAGAACCCTCCAGAGAAAGAAAGACCTCTTCAAAGCACATTCATGCCGAATCTCCCTATTTTCAAGTCACCAAAACCAAGAGGATATGGTTTTTATTTGTTCTCTTTTAGTCAAAGGCTCAGCGTCACAGCTGTGCTCTTAGCATTGCAGAAACTCAAATCCATGTTGGTCTCGGTGGAAATAATGCTAAGTCTCTGTTCTAGTCCAGTGATTGAGAAAAAAAAATTAAAGTTTTCCTGTGTCCAGTATTGTTACACAACATTGCTAAATACTAAGTGGAGCCTAAACTAGATTTAGACTATTCTTGTTTGGATTCTTCTTAGGTAAAGATATTTCTTGGTATTTTTTTTTGTGTGTGTATGTGTATGTATAGTTTTGTGTCATTTTAAGATTGCACTTATTTTCAAAAATATATTTAAATAGGGATAAATATAACATTTCAGATCATTAATGTTTAACTCTTCCCCCCAAAGTAAACATATTAACCAGGAGAAACTCACCAAAATTAAAAATAGTGAGTTTACATTATCTGAAAGAGTATTTCAAAGTTTTATCACAAACTGACAATAGCCATAGGAAAGAAATATCTGCCTAATACTATATATGTATAAATTATAATATTTCATATAATAAACCATAATAAAATAATAGAAAGCCACCCACTTATAAAAGGACTAAAACTTTGTTGGACTAAGTTAAAATTATTTCATCTGAGTTTATAGTAAATGCATAGTGGTAATTACTGAATTATCACACAATATATTATGGACATTATTTTAAGAAGCTCATAATTTAAAATGCTGAAAAGTTTATAATTTTTGAAAAATTCTATTCATCTGATTCTCTCTTTCCATACAACTGCAGACATAAAATTATCATGTGAACTGACTAAAGCCTCTAGTCACATGCTTACCAAAATCAACAAAATGCACAGAAAGTGAAAATAACAATTCCAGAAGCCAATTAACTCTAGAACTTTCCAAAGTCTTAAAGATTCTGTACTTTGTCCACAAGTTCAATCATTTTCCCTCTTAAACATGTTTCCTTATTTTTATGTTTGTAAAGGTTAATACACAATATCTAAGAAGCTTTTTCAACTGCTGCAAGCACAGTTGTAAAGTTCAGTATATGTAGCACTTGTAGACCTAACACAGGGCATCAAGTTAATGTAAGTAATGACGTCTGTGGAGAAGTTTTTCTCTAGTATGGTTAAGCCATCCTTGCAGTTTTTACTCCAACTTTAGAGGGATAAAAG
>PVJS01032326.1:0-22847 GCA_004027185.1 Glis glis | reverse complement strand
CTGAATTAGTGGTTGCTCCAATCCTAAGACTCCAGCTCTTAGACCGTTCGACCAGCTACTGGTTCCTCTGACCCTCCACGTGCAGTCAGAACCTGGGACTACATTGCTGCAAACTGTAAGCCATCTGATAAATCCTTTTTTTAAAAAATATACTCATTCTGTGTATTCTGTTAATCTAGAGAACCCTGTCTAATACATCTGTGCTCCAGTTTCATCTTTAAAATGAGATGACTGTGTTTAATGGCACTCCTTTTCCTCCGTATTATGTAAAGTTCATTCCCCCTTTGTAAGTTTGCCAAATGTAAAACCAACGATCCTTTTCTACTCCCATCAACTAAAACAAAAAGATTTCATAAGTTTTAAGCAAAAGTATTAAATATTATTGATAAACAAACCTTACCAGCCCCCAAAGAAGTATGAGGTGCTTGGTCAGCATGCCAGTGTGCCCTTTCACAATCATTATAGAATTGGGCTGGATAACTTCCAACCTCCAAAACACAGCCAATAAATATAATCTGAGTCTATAGCTTGCTTGTGAGATGATGTAGGGTTCTATTTCCTGACCCAATTTCTTTGCCCTCTGTAAATTTGCTGTGGGTAGGCTGTCACATAAGTTAGATCCATGGCACCTCTTTGGAAAAGATTAGGAACTCAGCACCACATGGGAACAGAATTCCTGACCTAGCTGTTACTGTGAGTTGCCTACAAAGACAGGTCAATGTCCTTATAGAATTCCACTTAGCTAAAGCTCTGATATCTTCAGGTACTTTTTTTTGGGGGGGAGGACATGGGTTCAACTGATCTTTCCTTAGAAAATGCTTACTCCTATTTTCTACATTCTTATCTTTCCAGAGTATAACAGACTGGTGAAATTTTCAAAGTGAAGATGATGAGGTAAGAGTCACTCTTTCAGTCCCCTAAACAAGCTAAATGTTAAGGATAATCATCATCATTTTCACATTGTCTCCTTGGCCACTCTAAACAGCCCCAGAATCTCCATCAGACTAGTACACTCACAGGCCTTCTTTCATTGTTGTTCCATCAGCTCTCGTGTTCTCTCATAAAATAAAAAATAAAATAAAATAAAATGAAAACAAGTTCTTACACTTGCCTCACAAGAAGGACTTTGGTCACTCTTATTAAGGCATATGCCCTCATCCAAGATATTTTTTTTCAAATGAAGAAATGCCTAAGAAAATTTTGCTCTTTGGGAGTATTTACCTTGATTACAATTCTTCCATTTTGTAAATGGGCTGCAATAAGAATGCTTGCATATAAATCTTGGCCTGTCTTTTCCCTGTCATTTCTCTTGAATTTAAATTCACAAAAGTGGAAGTAATAGATCCAAGTATATGCACATTTTTTAACATTCTGCTTAATTGCTTTCTAGAACACTTTACCTCTTCAAAAGAAATGTTTGCTGTCAATACATCCTCTGAGGCATATTTTATTAACCTGAAGTCATAAGATGTTTGGAAAATACAATTAAAAGAATGTGAAAAGAGCTGTATACATTTTTTTAAAAATCTTAGAAAACTGAGCTAGGTGTATGTAGCTCAGTGGTAGAGTGCATGCTTAGTTTGTATAGGCCTTTGGCTCAATCCCCAGAAAAACAAACAAACAAACAAAAATTTGGAAAATTAAATGACAAAGGGGCCAAATACAGATCATCCACAAAACTGTAAATTCCTCCTCCAATGTAGTAAATTTTGAGGATTAAGGTCTGAGGAGAGAGACTTGCTTTCACATGGAGATTTATCCTAATTTCTTGCCCACATTTTCAATCCATTTTCAACTAATTTCTAGCTTTTTCAACTCAAGGATAAGTTTCTCAGAGTGGGGCATTATTAGAAGAATGTATATATAAGCCGGGCGTGGTGCCACACGCTTGTAATCCCAGTACTTTGGGAGGCGGAGCCTGGAGGATCCGGGTTCGTGGCCAGCCTCAGCTCTCTCACTGTCTCTCTCTGTCTCTCTCTCTATCTCTCTCTCTCTCTACCTACCTAGTGAGGCCCTCCACAACTTCGAGAGACCCGGTTTCAAAATAAAGCACAAAAAAATAGGGCCGGGGGTGTAGAGCGGAGGTAGAACGCCCCTGCGTTCAATCCCCGGTACCGCAAAAAAAAAGAAGAATGTGTATATATATATATATATATATGTGTGTGTGTGTGTGTGTGTGTGTGTGTGTGTGTGTGTGAGTTTGAGACCAACACATACTTGCAGTAAAGGGGCATGCACCTGTTTTGTGCTGGTCTTAATCTGTGTGGTATATGATCCTCATTGGCTTGAGCCTGCATTTCCTCTTTCTCTCTTCCACCTATAACTAGGGAGATAACAGGCATCCTTGTTCATGTGGATATTAGGTAAGTGTATTTGGGTTGATTTATATTTAAATTGGAAGGTAAAAAAACCCGCTTAAGAATAATTTCCATTAGCTGTAATTCTACAACTGACCTCTTATCAGGGAGCTTATCAACAGTACATAAACTCTTTTACAGTGATTGGTAAATGGGTATTTTATTTGCCAGTTACCTATGGATCAATCTATGCTTGCAGCTTCCGAAGTAAATCTCAGATGGGAAAGAATATTGAGTGCAAAAAGTTAAGGCCCATCTTGACATCCAAACAATAATAAAAATAATTTCAAACAATTTGGGAAAATATTTGGAATTAATATGCCACATGTACCTAGCATATAAAGAAGTTAAGGGCCGGGCGTGGGGGCGTGGTGGCGCACACTTGTAATCCCAGTACTTTGGGAGGCGGAGACCGGAGGATCCGGGTTCGCGGCCAGCGGGCGCGTGTGCTCTCTCTCTTTCCTCTCTCTCTGTCTCTCTGTCTGTCTCTCTCTCTCTCTCTCCCTAGTAAGGCCCTCCACAACTTCGTGAGACCAGGTTTCAAAATAAAGCTTAAAAAAAATAGGGCCGGGGGTGTAGCGCAGAGGTAGAACGCCCCTGTGTTCAATCCCCGGTACCGCAAAAAAAAAAAAAAAAGAAAGAAAGAAAAAAAAAGAAGTTAAGGAAAAATATTTGGAATTAACTTGACAGAGGTTACTAGTATATAAAAAATTTAACAGAATAAAAGACAAAAAGAGTTTAGTCTGAGTTAAGAATAGCTGAGTTAAAAATAGCTAACAGAGATTTAAAAAAAGCTAATTCATATAAAATATTTCCTTCTTTTGCATTGGACTAGAATGAGTTCACGTATTTGTTTGTTTTATTTTATTTTATTTTTTATTCTGAGATAGGGCTAAGTTGCCCAGACTGTCCTCAAATTTGCAATCCTCTAGTATCAACCTCCCAAGTACTAGGATTATAGGTGTGTCCCACAGCCCTGGGATACAAATTCACATTTTAAATATAAAGTTGATAGCAACTGCACTGAACAGGATAATCTCCCATTTGGAAAATGAATTTACCCTTGAGAAATGTATTAATTGGGAAATGAATGGTTTTCCGTTAGTCTTACAGGTTCAATAGTTTATAGATCTCCTGAATTCTGGTGATACATGAAGAAAACTTCCAGCTAGGGGTGCATCTGGAGAACGGGATCCACATCATAGTGAGTGCCGGGTGTGTAGCTGGTATATATAAAAACTATAAGATTTTAGAATTAAAGTATCAGAACTAAAAAGATCTTCAATTCCATGAAGTCTAGTTGTAAGTCAGATTCTGTAAATAATGTATGATGAAAGAAAATTATTTTTACATATACTGTGGCATAGAATTAAAATAATTTTATTGCACAGCAATAAACCATATTCCAGGCACTATATAATGATTAAAGGGGGAGAAATATGTCAATCTAATCTTAAATATTTAGTTTTATAATTTAGAAATAATGTTCTTACTAAGGTGTTCTTTTTTTATTTTTTGCAGTACTGGGGATGGAATCCAGGGACATTCTACCTCCGAGCTCCACCTCCAGCCCTATTTTTTATTCATTATTTTGAAACAGGGTCTAAGCAAGTTGTGTAGGGCCTCACTAAGTAGCTGAGACTGGGCCCAAACCCGGATCCTCCTGTCTCAGCCTCCCAAGTACTGGGATTACAAGACTGCTAATAACAGGAACAAACTGCTGAACATCATGATGCATGCTTGTAATTCCAGAACTTGGGAGGCTGAGACAGGAGGATCACAGGTCTGAGGCCAGTCTCAGCAACTTAGCAAGACCCTGTTTCAAAATAAAAACAAATAGGGCTGAGGATGTATCTCAGAGGTAGAATATCCCTGGGTTCGACCCCTAGGACCAAAAAAACAAACCAAAGCAAAATAATAGGAACAAACCTAGATTCATTCTGAGTGATTAAGAAGCCATTAGTTTATCAGCAGATCCACAGCTTTTTCAATTAATAAATTATTTAAATTGCATCAAGTCTATAAAAAGATCTGTAATTTTTAAATGATTTTAAGAAAAGTAAAATCTTACTTGTATGGGAGAAGGGGAGAGCCATAAGATGTTAGATTCAAGTATGGTAATATTATTGTAATTTAAAAACTAGATTGATAGTTTTCAGTGCTTTTTGACATTCAAAATGTACAAATCTAAATGTCAACAGCTAATCATGGGTAATCTGCTATTGATTTTTCTGTTTAAAAATACCAAATTCTGGCAACAATTTCTACTTCTATGTGCTTGTAGGGGCATATTTCTCAAATATAAAATACAGGACCTATCAAACAGTAATTCAGCAAATTTCTAAAGACAAATATTAAAGAAAACCAGCAATTTCAATTTCAAAGTTCTGATACACTGCTAAAAACAAGTACGAAAAAGAAAATTGCAATAAAACAAGAATATAACATTATAGGAGGTAGCAAGTAACAACTTGAAGGAACATCTTAAATTGCATGTAATGTAAACTAAACACATATTGTAATTTTATATTCATCTAAACTAAGCAATAGCCTGGGTTACATATAATTTATTAAAACTTTGATTTTGTGTTTTTATATTTTTATCTATTTAATTTTTGGTACTGAGGATTGAACCCAGAGGCATCCTATCCCTGAGCTATAACCCCAGCCCATCAACATCATTATCATCATCATTATTATTATTATTATTATTATTATTTTTAAAGTAGGTCCTACTAAGTAGTTGCTGAGGCTGGTCTTGAACCTGTCATCCTCCTGTCTCAGCATCCCAAGTAGTAGGCTTGCTTACAGGTCTACAAGCCTGGCTTTTAAAAAATATTTTTAAAGGCAGCCCATCATTAAATATAGTATTTTTAAGAGTATGATAACTCTTTAAAGAAAAAAGCCAAATCATACCACATACTTATAAATTCTATGCTCAAAGAAGTTATTCTTTTGGATGAATATTTTTCATCTGTAAATGCAGAATAAGTTGTATATTTAAATGCAGAAAAATCAAAGCTACTTAAAAATTGAGGTCTCCAAAGGAGTTATTCATCTTATTATTTTCAGCTAATCACAATGATAAATCCTGATAAATGTGAGACTCACTGCCACTTCCTATGATTAACTCAGGTTTCTTATTTGTTTGAAATTTATTTTATTTTAATTCACTTTATCTTTGTTATATTGCTAGTATGCTGATGTCAGGTACACCTCTTCAATTTTATAACACTGTCCTTGGAGTGGGAACCCATCTTTTATTTCTTTTTTTTTCTTTTTTGTGGTAGTAGGGATTGAACCCAGGGGCATTCTACCTCTGAGCTACACCCCCAGTCCTATTTTTTATTTTTTGTTCTTTATTTTGAAACAGGGTCTCACTAAGTTGCAAAGGGCCTCACTAAGTAGCTGAGACTGGCCGTGAACCTGCGATGTCCTGTCTCAGCCTCCCAAGGACTGGGATTACAAGTGTGTGCCACCACACCTGGCTCCAGATCTTTTATTTCTAGCAGTCACACAAATTCATGTATTGTGAATATTTATTCTCAGTATCTCCATGTATTATTTGAAGATCCTAAGAAAAGTACTTTTCAGCTCTCTACACTTTAGTTAGAATTTACAGAACACCTAAATGCATATAATTTGGTAAATAAACTAATATAATTACTTAATATCATATAAATAGCCTCATTAGCTAAATTTTAAACTCTCAGAAGATGGGGACTGTCATCTGCTTTTGTATTTCCTGTACCCCGAACAGTGAAGAAACATGATGTCAATATATTTCACTTAAAAACTGGGTGAATATGTACTTATTATTGAACAAGTTTGAAAATTTTAGAAAAGTATATAAATAAATCATGGAAATGAAGAACTGAGTCTTAATATCTAAGTAGTAAAAATTGAAAGGAACAAATAAAAACCCAAATGTAATTATATATTTCAATGAAGAATTATAGTATTTGAGAACCTTATAATAAAAACACGTTAAAATTTACTTAATTTTAAGGCTTGGTAGAATTTCTAGAAACAATCATTTAGCTTTAACAATCCTATTAAAATGTGTAATAATAATGTTTAAGATAAATTCTTAAATTTTATTTCACATTTCTGGTGAGTGTGATTCTTGAAGAACCTAAAAAACAATGCATCCATAAAAGTATTTCTGGTCATGAACTAGTGAACGTTATAAAGGCTTGTACATATGTAATTTTTATTAAACAAACTAGCAAAGTGCTATTTTAATAACCTGGGTGCACCACATTTTCTCTAATCTATAAAAGTAATTATAGTACAACACTATAAGACAATGTTATTATACTCTATGCACCTGTTTGCTCTAATATAGTATCATAAAAATAATAAAATTGAAGCATGTTACTTTTTTCTTATTTTAAATTATGTTAAGTAAGATGCTATACACTAAGAGTATATACAAAGCTCTTCTGGGTTTTTTTAGACAAAAATTAAGATCTCTTTCCAACTGTTCCTTCATTAAATTGCATGTACAAAATAACCAAAGTGACAGTGAATTTTCCTTATTAAATATTCTAGTATGTAAAATTTTCCTGGGTATTAGAGTCTTTGGTTTTTATTGAGGCATAGTACCAATTGTTAACAGGTGGACCAAAACGTAGACTTCGTTTTATTTTGGAAATTGATACTATTCTCTTATGATTTTGTGCCCTGGAACCTAACAGTTTGCTCAGTTATTGGCAATCACACTTAATGACATCTACTAATTATGTAAACTTGTATTCATAAGATAAATATTGTTTAAGTATGCTCTAACTCCAGAGAGAAAGTGAAAGGAATTTTGATATTAAAAGTTGTTTTAACCAAGATTGTTTTCATCAACAGACACTTCTATACTTGCAGAGATCAAGGGACAGAGATCAGAATATTTTATTCAATATATATCTCCAGAGAGAATCTAACCAACAGGCTCTTTTCAAAAACAGTGTCATAATTCAGCTTTTTTCCTACCTCTATTCTTCTTTGACTTTTGGTATGCTTAGCGCTACTGATCAACTCCATTACATTTAAAAATCAACATCAGTTATGTGAGATATTAATTCTTAGGATATCTCACTTATTGGACTCTATAGGTAAATTCTCCAAACACTTGATTTCAATTATTTTAGCAATATTAAATTATTATAGCAACATTAAAAGTAAAATATAAATTTCTCTTAAAAAGTAAAAATTAAGGTATCATTAAGACAATTCAACTCAAATTTAGAGGCAATCATTTCAATTATTCTTAGGTAATTCTTATTTGGAATATACACTAACGCAATGCCTTTTTCACAAAATATTTCTCTTTAGTAACTTGCTTAAAACATCCTTAATTCAAATTACCATAGGTAGATGTATTTATATAATTTTTTAAATCATAGGTTTTTTTAATTAAAAGCAGGTGCTTTTCATTATTCTAGATGTTACACTCTGTATTTTCCTAAGAATTTGTATCCCTTTGCAATACTCATATACCACAAAAAACAAGTATCATAGTATGGTACAGTCACTTAAAAGAACACATAACTACTCTGTTACATTATTTGTAAATTAGCCTAGCAAACAAATTATATATACTTACACATAGCACTTTTTATCAGCTCCAGATCATTCATGAAATTATCTAACATTAAAACAGCAAAATAATAGTTCTACCTCCTACCTCCTTAGCATTCATTTTCTAAGGCCACATTATATGGTATCTCCTATGATCAAAAAGTAAGATTTTCACACCTGAAATTTTTCAATGAAATAGGAGGAAGAGCAATGACTTTCAACTCTATCCACCAAGTACATGTCACCAAATAGAAAAAGACTGGAGGACGCAGCAGCACCTGGGAACATAGCTGGATATATTTTTCAGGAAATGGGTCGAAAGCAACACATTTTCATCAATTCTTGCTCCAAAGCTCAGTTAAAACATATTCTTACTGGCATTTAAAACTGGAAACTTATAGGAATTATCATTTTTAATAATTAACTCTCTTTAAATACACACACCAGAATAGGCCGGTCTAATATCCCCTCAACTAAAGCTCACTTTACATGTCAGTCTATGGAGAGTCATTAAATATGGGAACGATTCATTTCGGTACACACTGTATGTTTGTCAAATGCATGTTTATACATTTTCTATCCATATAATTAAGCAGAACATCCACCTATCAAAAAATTAATGGTGTCAGATTCTTTTGAAGCAATTTATAAATAAGGCACGTAAAAAGAATAGCATTTCTTTACTCCCTTTCTTTTCTACCATGCAATATCATTTACTATCAGATACTTGACCTTGTGAAAAGCAAGTAATTGAAATGTAAATATGAATTTCTTAAAGATATATAATAATAACAGAGCTGACTAAGATTCAGGCTGTGTATGATAATCATCATTATAGCCTCAGTAGCTAGCATGATGCCTAATATGCAATATTTGGTTACTGAATGATTCATTTTCTTAACTTTGAGCTAAATTCAATAAAATTAAAGATACTACCTTTAAATAAATGTCACACAAATATTTCATATTTTGAGGCTTGATCATCCATCAGTATTGGTATATATTATCATATAAAACATGTTTTTAAAGATTTCCTACCTGGCTATGGGTTTGATTTTGCAAAAAGAAACAGAATGGAAACTCTACACTAGATCAGATATTCCTAAAGGTAAATTCTCCTTGAATCTTTATATATAGGAAATATACTGCCTAGCATAGAACAGACATTAATAAATATCTATTTAAAATAATGAAAGTTTTCCTTTAGTTTTAGGATATTTATAACTGAAAACTGAAACTGTATATCCCCTAAGAAGCCCTAATGTTTGTTTACATAGAATAAGTATAAAGATATTTCCAGAACATTCTGAAAGCATGAAAGTAAAATTTAAGATTTCCTGCATTTGAATATATATTTAAAATATGTATAAGTTTTTAAATGAAGGATCCCCAAAGTATGAAGTTTCTAAATATATACTAAGAATATAGGAGTGTCACTTAAGTTAGAAATGTTTATGCTTCTATATAATAATTAATTTCATATAATATCATCAAAAGGCAACTCAAAGTGATAGGCTAGTAACTGGTCAGGGACGTTCTAAACTGTGTGAAGTTTGATACTGTGCTGTTTATAAGTCTAAAAGTTTCTTCCCTTGTCCCTGCCCCCAACAATATCATATATCCTTAAATTTCAATCTCTAGGTCTCATAAGCTTTCTGAACATTTAATTCATTTGTTTCTCTTCATTAAAACAAAATGAAGGGAGAAAACTAATGGAAAATATCTGAAAAACATCTATTTCATATCTAATATCAGTTAGAACTTTTTTGATAATAGCAATTTGATCACAACAGAGATGAATAAAACAAGGGCATTTGCAACCACTCAGATTTTGCTCTTTATTAGCTAAAAACTAGATTTTCTTGGATTACTAAATTGGCTTGTGAAAATGTCCCTATCTACTTGCCCATCATCTACTCTGACAAAAAAGGAACTATATATGTGGAAAGCTATGATATTAGAAAAGCATCAATAAATTGCATTTGTTGATCCAATAAGGATATGCATTATGAACAATGGTTTAATTTAATTTAATTTAATTTTGTGATACTGGGGATTGAACCCAGAGATATTCTCCCTCCGAGCTACAAGGGTCTCACTAAGTTGCGGAGGGCCTCACTAAGTAGCTGAGACTGGCTGCGAACCTGCGATGCTCCTGTCTCAGCCTCCCAAGTACTGGGATTACAAGCGTGTACCACCACGCCCGGCTTGTACAATGGTTTAAGATAGCAAACCTGTACATTGGAATTATGTTTAAAATGATGGTCAGCTTAAACTGAATGGACATCACAGCCTGCTCTATGTTTTTGTTTGCCCCCTTCTTCTCATGTCCTGTCAACTATCAATTATTATATAGTAAGACTCATTTTAAGGGCAGATAGTAGCACATGTGGTTCAGCTCCTTGAAAATAAAACGATAAGAATGCTGAATATCTACATTTATTTCTCTGTTGGAACAAGAGAGACTCATAAATCCTACATCCAAAATAAATCTCAGATCTCCCGGCTCTTCTTTTTACTGACACCACTCTAGGCCAGGCCACCATTATTCTCCTGAACAACTACATCAGACTCCTAATTCTACTCTTCCCATTTCTCAATCATCTCTTTATTTACCATAACTACAGTACTCTTAAAATTAGTAAAATGGTTCATTCAAATCTTCTGGTCAAAATCTTCCACTAGTTTCACCTTTTCCATGGAATAATGTAAAAACTCTAATCTTTTACTGTGGCTCTTTTTCTACTCCGTGGAATCTGGTTACTATCTTCCCAACCTCACTTCCTGAAATTCTCTTCCTTGCTCAGTAAGTCAATTCTTCAAATATGTCAAGCTCATTTCTCTTCAGGACCACTGCCTTCTCCCTTTAATGCACTTCTCCCTACTTGGAGCAATGAAGTCCTTCTCTTCCCTGAGAGTCAGTCTTAAAGTCACCCCGCCCCCAGGAAGAACTTTCCAGCTGTCCTATTTAACACAGCACGTCTCTCCTGTTATTTTTTTCTCTCTCCACTTTTGTTGCTTCCTCTTATAGAATTTCTACAAATTGTATTGTTTTATTTACTTACCCAAGCTCAACGAGGATATACAATATACCTGCCTACCTTATCCTTTTTCTCCATCATCTCAGTTTTAGACTCTAGAAAGTAATATTAAATAAAATGAGGTAAGAGCAAAAGTGCAAAGATAAAGGAGGTATAAATAAATAAATTTAATAGAACACTGTAGATATATTAGTAATTTAATCTTTCTGTATGACTTTAGATTATATGACTGACAATGTGCATAGGATAAACTGAACCTGTTTTGACTGTTTAACTGTATACTGATCTCAACCATGTTTACACTCACAAGGAATGTTAAGGGTATAATAGAGAGACTTCTATTTCTGTTGGGATTTCATTGATGTATGGTGTGAAGCAGGATCCATGAGTATGTGAGAGGTAAAACAGAGGGAGAAAGAAAGGTGGACATTGAGATTATGTGATAGAGAAAGAGGGCTGGTAGTGAAAAATAGGAGAAATCTATAGTGTCTATTATACTTAAAATAGTTTTTAATAGCAGTAGTTAGTGAAGAAACAAAATACTTTTATGCTAATATTTTTCTAATTATTTTTGTAATAAAAGTAACACACAAATAAAAAGACATAGTTTAACCATTAATTTATCTTGTACCATTATGTATAAATTGTTCCTCCCTTAAAATGTCCATATAAAAGTGCCTTATGCATGTGTAGTATATTAGTTTTTATAATATCCTTTTAAGTTACTTGTGGTTTGAAGCAGAGATCTTTAATGAACATTGTATAATTTTTGTTCAAGGAAAAGTTTTTACACATAGTCTTATTTCAACCCAGAATTGTGAGATGGTCACTGCTGAACCTGCATAAAAACACTTTATCTTTGTACTTTTGGATTCTAATCATAATGACTTTACAATGACTTAACTTGTAAGTGTATAATAAAATTACATTCTAGGTTGTATTGCTATATAAGTAGCAATATTAAATATTTTAAATATCAATTTTTTAATATTTGTTTTTAAAGTTCAAATATTCTTAATTTTTCCTTATTTTATGCATTTCCAAAAATATAGCAATATTCGATCTTATGGTTTGGGAACAATGCTTCATTCAATGATCATTCAACCAATTTTAGGCCATGGATTTTGTCAAGTAGATATTTTTCTGCTTAGGTATGTTTATGTGTATTTACATGCAACTTGGTTGATTTTGCAGCCAAGTTATTCAAATCAATAAACACAATGAAAGAAATTAGTCTCACTACCATTTTACTTTTTTGTTTGTTACTGAATTGTCTGGGGAAAAAAATCAATTCACACAATAGTGGTAATAAAAGAAGTTCATTAGACTCATATACCCAAACCATATTTTGACTTAATGAATTATTTTTGTATGTAATTGATATTTTTATAAACACCAGCCACACCCTGAGAGACATATCAACTCATTTAGGCTCTAAAGTACTCTTTGCTAAAGGGAAGTAATCTTTGAATAAATGGCTCCCTAGTGCCTCCTAACCACTGTAATTGATACACATGGTTAACTCACACATGAAGCAAGATTGTCTTTTATATTCAACAGTACAGAAATGAAAGGTTATATATTTTGAGTAAAGTTCAGATTTTAAATAAAAAAATTAAAAATACCTAATAAATTCTGTGGCTTTAAATATAGGGAAAATTAATGAAATATGAGAGATTTGAGTATCAATCGTGTTTTTACTTAGTCAGATGAAGTGATCTAGGAAGCACCATTACTTTCTGATTGATTCAAAGAAGTTTGGGTAATAAAAAGAGTCACATTGACATTTTTTGTCTTTACAGTTAGTTAAAAGAGGAAAGATCATGCCTAGAATCAAATTGCTCCATGTTGAAAGAATGTTGTAGTTCATATTTTTTGGTATTATCATTATTTGACCCTGCCTAGGTATGGGAAATGGGGGATGGTAGTGGGGAGAGGGGTGAATCTATTCTTTTCAGCCATTAAAAATTTTATATAATTTGATAGAAATAGACACATAGTATTAAAAATTTTACTTTGTAAATGTCCTTAAACAAGAAAGTTATATAAAAAATGAAATTTTGCCCTCCTTAACAGAACTATTTAAAAAATAAAACAGTAATGAAAATTATAAGAGCTATGAAATTTTTCTCAAAACTAAAAATTATTCATACTACTGATATTTATCTTTATGTGTATAAGAAATTAAATTTATATTTTATATTAATCTTTCCATACTGTATATATAAAATACTTTTGTAATGTCCCATGATGTTGATGTTCAAAAACTGGTGCTTTGTTATCTATTTATGAAGTTATAAATAAAGAAAACATCCCTAAAATGTTCACAAGAATCACATCCAGAAGTTTGATATTTTATTAACCATTTGTGTAATTATTTCATTATTTTAAAGTTATCTAAATTGGGGTTAAGTTATCTATTATGGGTAAAATTTTTAATCAATATAAGTTTAGGCTGTAAGATGCATAAACAATAATGTGTGATTGCTAAAAATATCTGATCATACTTTCTCTATAATTTTGTTTTGAAGAATTAACCTAAATTTTACCCAACATATCATTTAAGGACTATTTTATCCACCTGTATTCTTAGACATAACTCGTGTTTTAAGTATATTAATACAAATTCAAATTAAGAGTTTAAGAAGAAAATCTTTAATGGTCTTAGTTAACTGATGGGAAAATGAGACCCACTAGCGAACATTAAGTTAAGCTAAAAACAAATAAATTGCATGTGTTTGGTACTTATTTTAGGCAAAACATTGTAGGATAAGTCTTTAAAGTAGATAAGTTAAAATTACTGGAAGAGGTTAACAACATCACTAGGCTCTTAAACTTAATGTAAATATCTGAAATATCCTACTTTAACATGATACATTTTCATAGAATGGCACTTCAATCATCTGGAAATTCATATATATGTGTTTTATGTTAGTCAACCCAGGGAATAAGGTAGTTGATGTATCATAGGTACTAAATAAATAAATGAATAAATAAATAATTTAACTATTTAGGAAAATTCTTGCACAAGAATAACTTTAAAACTTATAGTAAACTTCATTCACAAAGTAAATATCGTTTTAGCATCCATAGATACTAGCATAAAATATAATTTAAATGTCAAACTTTGCAATTATTAAAATTTTTTCTCTCCTACAAAAGGTCAAGTAATTCTGTGTTATTTTAACAATTTCCTATTTTCACAGGGAAAAAGCAACTGCCCCTTCAATAGTTAATGCCAATGGTCCTTGAAAACAAATGGGGAGTGTGGTGTGAAGTATAGATCTTCAAAGACATGGGGGTTATGTGTGGTTCCCAAATTCACACGTGCATCTGTGATTGCATTCTTTCAGGTAACGATAATAGTTGATCATTAGGAAAACATGTCAAGGCACCAACTGCATTACTAAGAACAATTGAATATTGATTCTGAATGGTCATTTTATTGCCAAATAAAATAAAATGCTCATATATGTTTATGATAAAGTGGCTGTGTTGTTTTACTTGTTTTGTCTCTTAACCTACTCCCCTTCACACAAAAAGTACACACTCTCAAGTCGTCTGACCTACATTTTTATATCTGCAAACTATTTTGAGACCCTTAAACATAGGCCTTATATGTAAAGTGGCAACTATAATTGAAGCACAGCTGTTTTCGTTTGAAGTCCTTAGAAGAGTGTCGCATAACAGGTGACACACTGGTGGTCCCTACAGCAGCAAATGAAAGCATCCACCCAGGTACGTGCTGGGAAACTCGTATGGTTGTTCAACACTTAGTCTAAGGGGATATATGCAGGTGATGTTTTATATAGCTCTTTAAATATTCATAGCAGAAACTCAAATACATTCCATAAGGTTTGTTTGAATAGAAGGAAAGCACACGCTCAAATATGTTAAGGGTTTCGCAGCACTTTTCACATACGATTAACTATCACTTTACCACTTTAACCACGGAAACAAAGTCCTTCAAAATATCTGACAGTGACTTGACTTTATGAATATGATCTTCACTACTTGGAAATTCACACTTAAGTAGATAAGCATGGACCCCCCGCTTCACAGAAACAGAAACTACAACACAGGTCTGTGAGCATCTGGTCTAGGAATAATTTCAAACAAGTCTACATTCAGTGGTCTGCAGGCAGAAGGGTTTGGGGCCAAGAGTTACTGAAGGCAAAAGGCTGATAATTGGTCACAAGGTACAGCTGGAGCGATCTGCCTTTCAAGAAGGCACGGGGGAGAATCCGCATGTTACCCTGTTATGAGCAACAGCCAGAAGCCAACCAAGTCTCCATTAAGTCTGTGCGGCGGCGGAGCCTGACCTCCGGTGGAGACTGCGCAGGGGGGTAGCAGTCCCGCGGCCGCCTGCGAGGGAACCCACGTGCTGCGGATGCTCATGGCTCTGTTTAAAGAAATCTGGAAGCAGCGGGCATCATAGCTGGTGGGGCGGCTAGTCCCGGGCGGAGTAGAAAGGACGCTCTGGTTAAGGAACATCCTCGACCCCTCATGTGGCCAGTCCAGAAGAGCTGACCCCAAGATGAAGTTACCTGCAAGAGGACCAGTGCACCGGTCCTCAAGACACTCTCCTCCTCCCGCCCCCTCCTGCTCCGCCCTGTCCCTTCCTTACCTTGGTTGTTGGAGACGTGACTGCAGTCGCCCGGCCAAGCAGTCAGTAGAGGCAAGAAGAAACCAAATTGCCAAAGAAATTCCTGGACTTCGCAGCCCCCCATGACTCTCCCCGGCTCTCTTCTCCTCCCCCTTAAGAAGTGGCAGCAGCGCGGCCAGGTGTTCTGGGTAGGGTGGGGGTCCTGGTCCACGTCGTCTTCTTCTTCCTCCTCCTCCTCCTCCACCCGGCCCGCAGGGGATGTCCCGGGACGCCCCCCGCGCGAGGCCCCGGGAGCAGGGCACGAGGGTCCAGGCTGCCCAGGTGCAGGCGCAGCTGCTTCGGAGGAGGACGCTGCCTGCGGCGCCGGGGAGCTCCTGGCGGCTGGAGGCGAGGGGAATTGCATCCACCACGGTGTCCCGCTCGCGCGAGGACTATACACTTGGGCCCCGGAGAGCGCGCGCGCAGGAGCGAGCTCGGGCTGAGGTTTGGGGGAGGGGAGCCAGGGCGGGGGAGGGCGCCTCGCGGCGGGGATGGGGGGGACGGCCAGGTGGAAAGGGGAGTTCGGGCGGCCCGAGCGCCTCTCCGGACTACCGTGGACACTTGCAGAGCCTAGAGCAGAGAAGGTGCAGCAGCTGTCAAGAGGTGCTGGGGACGCGAGAACTTTCCTCCAGCCGGTGCGGGGAAAACCTGGAGAATGAGGTGGGTGGAGGGGCCGCCAGGGGTCCGTGCGAGCTGCTTAATGAGCCCTTAGCTCCTCGCCCGAGTGGCGTCAGCCACAGCTCCTACCATCGCAGGCACTTCCAACTCTGCCGCTTCGGTGCCGCGCCCAGCCAGAGCAGCCGCTTTCCGGGCATCTCCGAGGCCCCACTTAGTCCCCCAAGCACTTAGCCCCCCATCTCGCGGCAGCCAGCAGCTCAGCTCGTTTTAAGACTAATCCGCTGCCGACCCCGCCTCCCCCTCACTCGTGCACATTTCCGCCGCTGGAGGGGATGAGTGAGGTGGGCCAACGCTCTCGGTTGGGGCAGAGCTGGGCGGCAGCAGTGGTCTCCCAAACTTGCCCACTCGGGCAGTGGTCTCGGCTTTGGGGACTCCTCCTTTGCTTCGAGTCCTTGGAAAGAGAAGGGAGGGAGGAAGCAGCCGAGGATAGTCACATCGGGTTGGGAACGGGCAGGTGCCTGGCGCCGGGCATCGCCGAGGTCTTCGCGTCGCCGGGCGGCGGTGACTTCCCGGTGGAGGTCACGAGCATCTTCGTGGCGGTGGCGCCGGGACTCCGGGGGCTTGGGCAGCCAGCGCAGAGGCGACGTCGGAGTGCGCGCTCCGACCGGCTCTAGGGCCACGAGCAAGCTGCGCCCAAAGCGCGGCTGATGGACCGCGCTCCGGGGCGAGGTGCCCTCTCCCAGCACCTGCTCCCAGGGCTCGGGTCGCTGGAAGCCCCGGCGCAGGCTGCTGAGGGCGGGTTCCTGTTCCGAGTCAGGGCAACCCGAGTGCGGATCTGAAGGCTCTTGGTGCCTGCAGTCCCAAGCTGTCGCCCCGCTGCCAAGGCGGGCGCCGAGGGCAGAGCCTGAGCGGGGAGCAGCGAGCGCCGCGGAGCTCCGGGGCCCGACGCTCTCCCACTCGGCGGCAGCGCGGATGCTGCGGCTTCGGCGCTAGAGGGGGTTAGTAGACAACAAAAACCCTCCACTGCTCCTTGGTGGAGGCGACTAAGCACGCAAAGGGCCCGAAGGAGGGAGGGATGCTTGCAAGCTAAACTTAACACGTTCATTAAGGGCGCGCCTTGGAAACCATACTGTTGGTGTGAGAATTTCTGTAATATTGTGTTCGTTATTGTTATCATCACCATCATCATATTATTATTATCATAATCAGTTTCTTTCTTGAAGGGATGTGGGCTGTCACGGTCCAGTGAAGTGGAAAAACGCACCTCAAAACTCATCGGAATGTGTTGAAGGAATGTTGATGGCAGTGGAGAATAGTCAACGGATGAGAGAAAGCAGAGGTTTTGTAAAGGGTAGACGATATTTTCAAATTGGGCGGAGGGTTTTGGAGGGAAATAGCAGGGTGGTGGCAGGGGTCTAGAAGCAGTAGGTGAAGGAGCCAAGAAAGGGGTCCACATATGATGCTTAGAGAATTCTGCAAATGAAGGCACCCTCCCTCCCATTTGATGCATTTCAGCGCTGTGATGTTTATCACACCATAATTAAAGGGGTTTTGGTTAGTGCCTTATAGTCAATTGTAGGGAAAGAGAGAAGGACAGCAAGAGATGCTCCACGTCTAAAATTCTGCTGTGTGGAAAGAAATGTGAAATGCAAGTGATTTCCAGAATGTGAGGAAGGCTTCTGATTGGTGACTGTACTTGCATGCTCATTATGAATTCATACACAGCTTCTCTTCACAGGTGCCCATGCCACTTTAAATGTATGCAGACCACTCCTAAAGAGATAACCATGTATGTTTATATAGCGGTTCTTGATAGAGTAAAATCTGATTTTGCTACTCATTTTACCACTGTTCCTGATATTTACTGACCACATGAACATTTGCAAACTCAATTTACAGTTTACAAACTAAGTTGTAAAATTAAAAAAATCTGTTTTAACCAGTATACTATAAATCATTGTGTCTAAATAAATGTTTTCAGAAATGTTTAATGATTCTTTATTCTAATGCTGTGATTCGAAACAATGTTTCTTTTCTTATACTATCAAAGAATGGGTTTCCATGGTCTTTTTTAGTTAAGTTTTCATTTTTAATAGTTGAATTACAGTGAATAATTCTATAGACTTCACTAACAACTCACTAAAACAATTCTTGTTCAAGAAGACATTTCTTATAAATGGCTTACATATACTGAATTCGGATAACCTGAAGGAATGCATAATACTATTAGGAATGTAAAATGTGTCAATCTATTTTAAGCTTTTATTTTTAAAATCAGCTAATCTTGCAAGGAAATTTTGAATGGAAAATAATCAGAATAACGTCTAACATTAAAACATTTTAAAATTAACATTTAAAACTGAGTTCTGATCTTTTGCTTGAGTACTACATTTTAAAGACTATATTTTAATATGTATCACCAAGAAACTTTACTTAAAATTAGGCTAGAAGGAAATAGTTCTAATGGAAGGAAGGAAAGAAGGAGAAAAGAGAAAGGAGAAAAAGAAAAGCTAAGGTTCATTTCTAGAACTCATGCTTAATTAAAAATCATAGCACAATGTCTGAAACATAAACTGTTACTTCAAAATAGCAATAACAACTTCATTAAATTGAATTTCTTTCCCTCCCCACTGTACCTACAGTTTACCTCCTGCTCACAGTTTAAATCAACCATAGTCAAGCTTGACATATGTATTACCTAGTCTGATAAATAATAGTCATATTTGGTTTGAGATTTTAAGTAAAACGATTTAGGTATTTTTCTCAATATTGAAACACTTTTCATATGTTTTGATATTGTCCATTGCATATCTAGAAATAAGGACCTCTTGGAAAAAGCTTATCTCAAAAATGAATTGAAATTTCATTATCATGACCTTTGACTTATAGCAATATTCCATGAACTAGACATGACTATGAATTTCAAAACATGGTTTTAAAAGTAATTACAATAACAATTTCACCATTTGTGTTATGCATTACATATATATTTATATACATGCACACATATGTATATACATATTCTTCCTAAAATATTTGTCAGCCTCTGTGTACATGCTAAACTCTCTTCACTAGGGGAAGAGTTAATAGTAAACTACTACTATAAGTAAAAATAATTTGTTTTATAAAGCTACCATTTTATTTACAATACACTTGTGGTTTTCTTATGTGAACTACAAGCAATCATGCTTAACAGAAATGTACTTCCTTTTTGATTTTCTAGTAGTATTGAAATATTTGCTGACATGTGACAGTTTCAAAATTATAAGCCACTCAATGAACCAGATGCAATATACATGTAGATTTATCTGCACTTGTCTGTCTAAATCATACCCATATTCAGAAAAGCATTCATGTCTCATTTTTCAGAGCTATCTTGTTCAGAATTCTTTTGTATTCTCTTACACCATTGTTCTTCATGATATATGTGGTTTGGATTCAGGTAAGGAATGATAAAATTTTTTATTTAACGAAAGATATATGACACTAAAAACTAGTCTAAGTTTTCACCTACTGTAGATATAACAGTATTCACAACACTATTTGCTTTGTAAAATTATGAAAAGAGAAGAGATTCAACCTGCAATTAGTTCTTTTGAGGGAAAAAAAAGAGAGGGATTATAATGTCTAATACACAGCATGTTTCAAGGCTTGGGAAGTTCTCAAGTATATTATTCTGGAAGAAGAGTAAATTAATCCATTTCAGCAGTAATTTGCATTCTCTAAGGTCAAGATAGAAGAAACATAAATAAAAAGTGTTGATCTTCAAGCATGTCAAAACATCAGTACTTAAAAGATTGGGTTTTTACTTCAAACAAACACCATTGTTTTAACTCTAAAATTTTGCTAATATAAAATTTAGGCATACTGTAGACAAAACATCAGCTTTAATGTATAAATTAAGTAAAAGATTGACTTAATGCATGTTTAGCAGGCAAATAGCTGAACTTAACAATATCCAGTAAGTCAAATATAGTTTATTTGAGGCTCTTTGCTTTTAGGATATATGTAACTAGGAGAAAGTAAACACATTGTTTTCTTCAGAAATTTTTGCATTAACATTTGGAGGCATTTAATACATTTTTGGAAGAAAATATCAAAAACAGTGCTGGGGGTTTTACTTTATTGTTATCACAGCAAATTTTAAAATCCTTACAGAAAAAAATATATAACTTAAAGTTGCATAAAACATACTGGTTGAATAGGTTGTGATAATTGCATTGTACTCTTATGTTATATGGAAGAGAGAAAAAATATATGTATGTATGTGTATATATGTATATAAATATATATAATGTACTTCTCATATATATATATATATATTACATATGTATATGTATGTAATTCAGTGAAAACAATCTATCTAATACTTTTCTAATTCAGCAACCATTCACCAAGCATGATTCTTATATGAATTTGTGCCAAGCACTTTGGAGAAGGTACAAAAATTATTTGGACTTAGTTCCTACTTCTTAGAAGTTTATACTACATTGCAGAACACAGGCATATGGATTATTCCAATACAAATCATTTGGTGTAGTCCCATATGGAATTCTGGATTATTATAATTAGATAAGAGAAAAGGAATCGTACCCTCACCTTCTAAGGCATGGGTCTCTACAGTTACTGCTCTTGAGTTAAACGTACTCCTACTATGGATTGGCTCATTCTCTGGAGGCTAGTCCATGAACTTTTACTAACATTAAATACTGTACTAAAGCTTATGCACAGTGACCATATAATTCAACAAACTTTGCATGAAATGGACTCAATAGTTAGTGGCTATCAGATATCCAAAAATTAATTCATCTTAATTATGTACGGGATCTCTTTAAAATATTTCAGTTTTATAAGTAACATGACTTTTATTTTGTCTCTCATGCCCCAGAATGACCAGCTATATCAAAACAACTTTGTTTTCCTTGAATAATAACAAATAGCATTCTAAATATCATACAGGCAACAACTTTAAAAGTCTATTTATAGTGAAATATGTGTAATTGTTTAGTTATAACAAATATGACAGGAATATTACTATTAACTTATATTCAAGAATTCAAAATAGAAGTCTCATCAGACTATCCCTTGTATTTTGTCTTATATTATTCCTACTTTAGGACATTTTACTCCCTGCTTCAGGAAAAGGACAAAGGCAGATTTTTACAAGAACACTTACATATGCCAAATACTTAAATAAATTTATTAATACCCATTTGAATAACAATTATCAGCTAGATAGATAGCTTAGCCGTTTTAATAACTAATTTTGCAAAGCATGCAATTTTGCTATAAACTGGTGTAGATTTTAAATGTTACATAAAGAGAAGTGGTTCCTTAATATGTATTGTAAACTGGACTTTGTCAGCAAAGTCTTTTTCATGGAAATATTTCTTATGTGAGCTTCATTTGTAATCAGGTACCATTTTTGCTTATTTTCATGGTAGATAATTCAATACTTGCATATTTCAATAGCATGAGTACCAAATTGCCCCATTTTGTCAAAGATCATAAAATATCTCCATTTTTACCATTCATCAATATAACTTTGTAAATTACTATTTATGAATAATATATATGATATACATATTGTGCCTATGCTGAGATTTCATGAAAATGGTCTTTGGCTCCTCATGGAATTAAAGCCCACTGGAAAGCCCACGTGAGTCTTCCCTAGTATGTCAGTGTTGAATTCCATCCAAGGTCCTTAGTATAAGAAGTATACTCAAGTTTATAGTCTTTGGGATTAGACTGTTATATCTTTGCTATTTTTTATTTGGAAATAAAATTCTCTCAGGAAATAAAATAACAAAAAACACAAATACTAGGTTGATTTAGTTTGTATCAATCTATGGTCAAAAACTATTCTACATTCACTTGACCCTGAGTTAGTTTACATCATGGCTCAAAAATATATAAGGAATAGCAAATATATTCAGGCTTATTTTGAATTTTTATTCAATAGGAAAAATAGCAAAGCTCTTTGTTCACTGAGAATATATACAATTTTCAAACAAAATACTGAGATTCTATATTATATATCCCAAATAAACACTATATATTAACACGGCCTAATAGCACTTTCTTCAGCATTAGAGATATTTCTACTACCCAATACAGTAGCCACTAACACATCAGCTTTTGAGTGTTTGAATGTATCTAGTGTGTCTGAGAAACTAATCTTTTAGTTTTAGATTACTTTAATAAATTTAAAATTACATAGCTACATTTGGCAATAGCTGCTGCATTGGATTGCAAATATCACCACTTTTCAATAGCTCCAGGTTGATAATGGGGAAAAATGACAAAGGGATTTGAAAATTGTGTAATCACCAAGAGTGCATAGAGTATGACTTTCTTCTACAAGAGTAGTTAATTCTTAACATAAAAATTCTGTGGCACACAGTTATGTGTGTTATGAACAAAAATAAAGCTCATTTCCAACAGTATATGTTACTATATGTGTCAACACAGTCTTCAAAAGTAGCCCAATATGCTGCCGGGCGTGGTGGCGCACGCTTGTAATCCCAGTACTTTGGGAGGCGGAGACCGGAGGATACGGGTTCGCGGCCAGCCTCAGCTCTCTCTCTCTCTCTCTCTCTCTCTCTCTCTCTC
>PVJS01032325.1:0-22848 GCA_004027185.1 Glis glis | reverse complement strand
GGCGTTCTACCTCCGCGCTACACCCCCGGCCCAATTTTTTATACTTTATTTTGAAACTGGGTCTCACAAAGTTGCGGAGGGCCTCACTAAGAAGAGAGAGAGAGAGAGAGAGAGAGAGCGAGAGAGAGAGCTGAGGCTGGCCGCGAACCCGGATCCTCCGGTCTCTGCCTCCCAAAGTACTGGGATTACAAGCGTGCGCCACCACGCCCGGCCCCTTATTCCTTTTCTGATCCATTCCTCATTCAGAAGTGTATCATTCAGTCTCCATGTACTTATGTGATTACTTTTGGTCTTCCTGTTGTTAATTTCCAGTTTCATTCCGTTGTGATCTGAGAAGATGTAGGGAATTATATCACATCTTTTGAATTTGCTGGTGCTTGCTTTGTGACCCAGTATGTGGTCTCTTTTGGAGAATGTTCCGTGGGCAGCTGAGAAAAATGTGTATTCAGGTGTTGCTGGTTGAAATAATCTGTATGTGTCTATTAGATCCATTTGGCTAAGTTTTAGATATAATAGTTACCTACATTAAGAAACAGAGCCAGAAAGTAGATAAACTTTCTGGAAAAGAGAATGAAATATAGAAAGATAAAAACCCAGTGAGTTAATTATTTTGTTCTATTTTTCTCTCCTTCTGTACTGTGAATTGAACCCAGGGGTATTCTACTTTAAACTACACCTCTAGCCCTTTTTATTTTAAAAAAGGTCTCACTAAATTGCTGAGGGCCTCACTAAGATGCTGAGACTGGCTTGGAACCTGCAATTCTCCTGCCTCTGCCTCCCAAGTACCAGGATTACAGGCCAGTAGCACACCTGGCTTTATTTTTTATTTTGAAACAGTATCTTCTTGCTTAGTTGCTGAGGCTGGAAGTATTTTAACTTTTAAAGAAGCTGTTAGAATTAACTAGTTTTTGATAAGTACTCCTTAGGTAAAGATCTCAGGTTAAATTTCTTCATACTAAAATTTGTTTTCTTTTTGGTACTGGGGATTGAACCCAAGGGCATTCTACCTCTGAGTTACACCCCCAGTCCTATTTTTTATTCTTTATTTTGAAACAGAGTTTCACTAAGTTGCAGAGGGCCTCAATAAGTAGCTGAGGCTGACTGCGAACCCGGATCCTCCTGTCTCAGCCTCCCAAGTACTGGGATTACAAGCATGCGCCACATCCAGCTTTATAAAACATTTTAAACTTGAGTGTTTTTGAAATTATCTCTGAAAGTGAAATACAGAAAGCTGTTTTTAAAAACACACATGCACAGACACATAGACTAGGCCCCTAGTGAATCACTCACTGATTTTGTATGATCTGGTCGTGGGGCAATGACAGGAGGAGGAGCCTCTTCATCATCGTCATCTTCCTCTGTTACCACTGCTGATGTTTCTGAACCCTTGGTATTCAGCTGCATTCATCACATGAACAAAGTAAGGAAGATAAGCAAACAAAATGAAAGTGTTAAAATGTGACTATCTCTTTTGTTAACATACTTCTAAGATTTGTGTGTGTGTGTGTGTGTGTGTGTGTGTTTTATTGGGAATGGAATCCAGGGGTATTCTACCTGAGTTAATCCTCCCATCCCTATTTTATTTATTTATTTTTGCAGTACTTAGGATTGAACTCAGGGGCATTCTACCTCCGAGTTACACCCCCAGCCCTATTTTTTATTCATTTTGAAACAGGGTCTCACTAAGTTGCGGAGGTCCTCACTAAGTAGCTGAGGCTGACCACGAACCCGGATCTTCTGGTCTCAGCCTCCCAAGTACTGGGATTACAAGCATGCACCACCACACCCAGCTCCTATTTTATTCTTAAACAGGGTCTTACTAAGTTTCTGAGACTGGCCTGGAACCTGTGATCCTCCTGTCTCAGCCTCTCAAGTACTAGGATTACTTACCATGCTTGGCAGTTTATTTGATTAAACCTCACTGTTTCTATTTATTTATTTTTTGTAGAACTAGGAATTGAACTTAGGGGCATTTTTACCTCTGAGCTATACCCAGCCCTAATTTAGTCTTTATTTTTTATTTTTTATTTATTTATTTATTTATTTATTTATTTATTTATTTATTGCGGTACTGGGACTGAACCCAGGGGCATGTTACCTCGGAGCTACACCCCAACCCTATTTTTTTATTCTTTATTTTGAAACTGGGTCTCACTAAGTTGTGGAGGGCTTTACTAAGCAGCTGACGCTGGCTGCGAACCTGGATCCTCCAGTCTCAGCCTACCAAGTACTGGGATTACAAGCGTGTGCCACCATGCCCAGCTTTAGTCTTTATTTTGAAAAAGGGTCTCTCGCTAGGTTGATAAGAGTCTCACTACTTGCTGAGGCTGTCCTTGAACCTGCGATCCCCGTCTCAGCCTCCCAAGTATTGGGATTACAGGCATGCACACCATACCTGGCTATTTTTTATATTTGAAACTGGATCTCACTAAGTTGCTGAGGTCGGCCTCCAACTGGTAATACTCCTGTCTCAGCCTCTCAAACACTGAGATTACAGGCATGTGCCACCACACCCAGCTTTAAACCTCACTGTTTCTAATATAATCAAAAAGTAAAGGTGATTATATGAATGAATTACGGAAAAATAAGTTTAAGAAATAAGTGTAGCCGGGTGTGGTGGTGCACGCTTGTAATCCCAGTACTTTGGGAGGTGGAGACCGGAGGATCCGGGTTCGCAGCCAACCTCAGCTCTCCCTCTCTCTCTCTCTCTCTCTCTCTCTCTACTTAGTGAGGCCCTCCGCAACTTCGTGAGACCCGGTTTCAAAATGAAGTATAAAAAATAGGGCCGAGGGTGTAGCGTGGACGTAGAACGCCCCTGGGTTCAATCCCTGGTACCGCAAAAAAAAAAAAAAAGAAATAAGTGTATATGATGAATTAAAAAAATCTTGAGTACTATTTATACCCTTTAAAAAAGCACACACATATAGTGCCCTAAAAGTAAATAACTTACTTATTAGAACCCCAAACAAAGATCCTCTGGACTTTGTATACATTAGACTCATTTTAGGGTATTTAAAACAGCCAGATTCACCATAAAAAGTGGTAGCTAATGAATCAAGAGGAGAAGGAACCAACAGGTTTCAATTGTCGCCATCGTCTATGTTCAGCAGAATGGTGCACCAGGAGGAGGACTGGAGTAGTGGGGCGGATATACTTGCAAATTCTTTACTTTCATGCTTGTTATGTAAACATTACCAAAAGTAGCTGAACTACTCTGGAGATCATTATAAATTTTAGTTACTTTAAACATTCTACCAAGGAAATTCTATCTACTTAATATGGTTTCTTCAACAATGATCAAGTAGCTAGCTAAAACAATATTAATTATTTACCTCCAATAGTTGAATTTATTTTAGAAAGTAAAATAAAAACAGATTTGTTTGGGGTAACCTAACAAGAGCTAAAAGAAGTAAATAATTAACTTACTGCTGGTGTTCCAGAAGGGAAGCCATCTTTTTCTGAATGTGAAACAGAAAAGAATGTTAACAATTCAAGAAAGAAAATTTTTACATGACAAAAAGAAAAAGAAAAGCAGAGAAAATGAAATGTTCTCAAATTGATTTCATTTTAAGTTGAATTACCTCAACACAATACCAAGTATTTTTTTGGGGGGTGGTACTGGGGATGGAACCCAGGGACATTCTACCTCCATGCTACATCCCCAGCCTTATTTTATTCTTTTATTTTGAAACAGGGTCTCACTAAGTTTCTGAGGCTGTCCGCAAAGCTGGGATCCTCCTGTCTCACCCTCCCAAGTACTGGTGTTACAAGTGTGTACCACCACGCTCGACTAGCCCTATTTTATTTTGAAACACGGTCTCACTAAGTTACAGAGGGCCTCACTAAGTTGCTGAAGCTGGCCACAAACCTGGCATCCTCCTGTCTCAGCCTCCCAAGTACTGGGATTACAAGTGTGTGCCTCCACATTCAGCTCACAATACCAATTTTAAAACATGAATTAATTAATTAATTTATTTATTTATTGTTACTAGGGATTGAACCCAGGGGCATTCTACCTTTGAGCTACACCCCCCAGCCCTATTTTATTTTTATTTTAAAACAGGGTCTCACTAGGTTGATGAAAGTCTCACTACCTACTGAGGCTGTTCTCAAACCTGAGATCCTCCTGTCTCAGCCTCCCAAGTACTGGGATTACAGGCATGTGTCACCACACCCAGCAAAGTAAGATTCTTGATGGAAGTTTTGTTTTGTTTTTTCTTTTTAAAACTAGAGACTTTATTGGATAAAAGATCTATTATTTTCTAGTAATTGTTTTTTTTTAAATTACTAATTTACACAGACTTACTACAGTTGACATTAAAAAGTTCTAGGTACAAGTCTGATCTTTTCCTAAGGATGTACCAAATTAAAGTAAAACAGGTAAAGATCATGATCACTTGGCAAAGAGGTCTCTATTTCTTCCCTGAGCATAGATCTTGTTTTTGTGATGCAAACATATTAAATATAACTAATTCAAGTTACATGCATGATTTTAGCTTAATTATTTTTTTTAAACTACATGTATAGCCAAGCTAGGCCTGGTGGTGCATGCCTGTAATCCTGGTACTTGGGAGGATTGCAGGTTCACGGCCAGTCTCAGCAATTTAGCGAGGCCCTCTTCAACTTAGTGAGACCCTGTTTCAAAATAAAAATTAAAATAGGGCTGGGAGTGTAGCCTGGAGGTAGAATACTCCTGGGTTCAATCCTCAGTATCACACACACACAAAAGTCATCTCTTAACTTTTTTTAATCAGTTTTGGGGCCCGATGGCTGAGATAGGAGGATTTCAAGTGCAAGGACAGCCTTGGCAACAAAGCAAGACTCTTAGCAACCTAGCAAGACCCAATTTCAAAACAAAAAATAAAAAGGGCTGGGGGTGTCGCTCAGAGGTAGAATGCCCCTGGGTTCAGTCCCCAGTATATATATATATATATATATATATATATATATATATATATATATATATCTCACACACACACACACACACACACACACACACACACACACAATAACCTACATGTATGACTTTAGGCACAGAGAAACGTATTAACATCCTGGGGATATGATTACCAAAGGTACACCGAGGTAAACGGGACAAATGATCTTGTATCTTTAACAAATAAACCACATGGAACAGAACATAAAAAATAGCATGGGGAATGGGAGCCTAAATCTCTAAAGACATTCCAGAGATCTCTGTACGAACTGCGACATGTGGACTAGATTTTGATGATGATTTAAACAAACTATTTTTAAAAATCATTATATTCGCCGGGCGTGGTGGTGCACGCTTGTAATCCCAGTACTTTGGGAGGCGGAGACTGGAGGATCCGGGTTTGCAGCCAGCCTCAGCTCTCTCTCTCTCTCCGTCTCGCTCTCTCTCTCTACTTAGTGAGGTCCTCTGCAACTTCGTGAGACCCGGTTTCAAAATAAAGTATAAAAAAATAGGGCCGGGGGTGTAGCGCGGAGGTAGAACACCCCTGGGTTCAATCCCCGGTACCGCAAAAAAAAAAAAAAAATCATTATATTCTAATTCCCCTTTTTATTTTTATTTTAAAACAAGGTCTCATTAAATTGTTGAGGCTGGCCTCCAACCAAGATCCTCCTGGCTCAGCCTTTCACGTACTGGGATTACAAGCATGTGCCACCATGTCTGACTAGTTATGATGTCCTTTTATGTATTTTTATGTTTGATACCTTTCAATTTTTTTCTTTGTGATATTGGGGATTGAATCCAGGAGCATTCTACCTCCGAACTACACCCCCAGCCCTTTTTATTTTTTGCTTTGAAACAGGGTCGCTAGGTTGATGAGAGTCTAGCTAAGTTGCTGAGTCTGTCCTCGAACTTGTGATCTTCCTGTCTCAGCCTCCCAAGTACTGGGATTACAGGCATGCACCACCATGCTCAGCAACTTTAAATTTTGAAGTAGGAATTTTTTTTTACTTTAACATCTGTGCATTTATATAGTAAAACAAACTTCCTTCTATCTCACTGACAATAAACATATCCCTAGTATGAAAATGTCTAAAATCCACACCTTGTCCTTTTATTGCTGGAAGTCACTTAAACGGAGGACAAAACAAGTAAACAAAAAGTTAAAATATCCACCAACTCCATTTCTAGCAAAACTATGAGATTAATAAAACACCCCGAGTACAAATTATGCTTAAGAACTACCCCTATCAGTTTACGAAAGTCAGGTTCTACGTAGGAGAAAAGGAAGGACAAGAACTATAAGTTTAGCTTTTTGTTTTCCCAGAAGTAATCTTTTTATCCAGCGGTGCTTCACAACTCTCCATGTGATTTAGTCTTTTATCATTGTCTGATGCCTTACCAGGAGGAGTAAAACTTAGATATTTCTGTTTCACTGTGTTAGAGTCATAGAACTTTAAGACATCCAGCACAGCCTGAGGATTTTTCTTTTGCTCTAGTTTGGTGATATTGGAGGTCTGTAATAATCGAGCCCACTGTTCTGGCATGCCCTAAGAAAAAGAAATTCAGAAATTAGTTGTTGACTGAATTGCTCTAATAAAACCAATTTTCAGAGATAAATGATAAAATACATAAAACAAACCAAAATAAATAATTTTAGAATTTTTTTGTGGTACTGGGGATTGAACCTAGAGGCATTCTACCTTTGAGCTACACCCCTAACCCGATTTTATTTTTTACTTGGAAACAGGGTCTTGCTAGGTTGATGAGAGTCTCACTACTTGCTGAGGCTGTCCTTGAACCTGTGATCCTCCTGTCTCAGACTACCAAGTACTAGGATTAAAAGCGTGTGCCACCATACCCAGCTATAATTTTAGATTTGACTAAATTCTAACAGATCTAAGTTTTCTAAAGGTCTATTTTTCTATTTTGCATAATTATAATTAGTAGGCTAGAAAAGATACATACAACCACTAATACTTACATATCAGTAAGAATTGACAATTAACAGTGAATAGAAAAATTAACTTAAAAATACTGAAGGAAAATTTTTGATGGTTTTCTTTCTTTTTGTGGTACTGGGAATTGAACCCGGGGGTGTTCTACCTCTGAGCTATACCCCCCACCCTTTTAATTTTTTTTGTTTTTGAAACAAAGTCTCTCTAGGTTGCTGACAGTCTGACCAAGTTGCTGAGGCTGGTCTTGAACCTGCGATCCTCCTGTTTCAGCCTCCCAAGTACTGGAATTATAGGCGTGTGCCACCATGCCCGATTGATATTATAAACAAATCCCAACTAGATAAACTTACAGTAAATTCTCCAGTAACAGCATCAAAGCCAACATGAATGGTATGCTCAAAATCAGATGGAGGAGAAATCTCTGGCCGTTCCTTTTCTTTCTTTTTACTTCCTAGAGGGCATTAAGGAAAATAAATAAATAAAAAGAACTTATTTAAAGAAGGTTAGTAAAGGCACTTATATATTTACATTTTTCCTAAAACAGATTAGGAATGAAATAATGCTAGAAAAGAGAAGTTCCCTAAAAACACTAGCTGATGGGAAACTGGTAAATGAAATAAAGTAAGCTATCCTGCTGTAAAGCAAGGGTGGGACCTATAAAGACAAGTAGTTTACAGAGTCCACTTCTTTCTGGTGCAAGTCTAATCCTTCCTTCTCATTGCAGTTAACAATCACTACATTTTAAAACTACCCTATTTTTCCATGGTCCCACTGTAAATTATTTTATTCAACATTTCTGCTACACAACTACCAATAGTATTCTCTGTATATTCAAACATATGGTTTTATTCTCTCTGCCCCCAAATCCTCTCATCTACAGTTCATGTACGTGTGGATCTATTTCTGGATGCCCCTATTATCTGTTGTCTACCTTTATGCCAATACTGGTCTGCCTTGTCATTTTATAATAAGCACTCAAAATACATAGTGTTAAGTCATCTTTTTTTCAAATCTACTTGGATATTTCAGATCCTCTGCATTTCCATATGAATTTTAAGAATGATATTAATTTCTATGAAAAGCCTGCTGAACTTCTGGTAGAACTGCACTGAATTTATAGATCAATTTAAGGAGAACTGATTCCCTTCCCTCTTTCCCTCCCTCCCTCCCTCCCTTCCTTTGTATGGTACTAGGGAATAAACCTCTGAGCTACACCCCCAGTCCTTTTTACTTTGAAACAGGATTTTGCTAAATTACCTCCACTGGCTTTGAACCTGCAATCCTCCTGTCCCAGCCTCCCAAGTACTGGGATTACATAAATGCACCATCATGCCTGGCTTACATTTCTTAACACCAGTTTTCTGACCCATGACAATAGTGAATCTACCCATTATTTAGGTCTCTGTTTTTTCTTTGTGTGTGGTGCTGGAGATGGAACCCAGGGGCATTCTACCTCCGATCTATACCCCCGGCCCCATTTCATTCTTTATTTTGAAACAGGGTCTTACTAAGTTGCAAAGGGCCTTACAAGTTGCTGAGGCTAGCTGCGAACCTGCAATCCTTCTGTCTCAGCCTCCCAAGTACTGGGATTACAAACATGCACCACCACGCCCAGCTATTTAGGTCTTCTTTAATTTTTCTCAGCAATGGTTTTGTAGCATCAGTATACAGAGAACATATCTGTCAATGCTTTTGTAAGATTGCTGGCTTGGTACTTCCTAATTGTTGATGCTGTTGCAAATTGCAGGGTTATCTTTTTTTTTTGCGGTACTGGGGGTTGAACCCAGGGGCATTCTACCTCTGAGCTACACCCCCAGCCCTATTTTTTATTCCTTAGTTTGAAATAGGGTTTCACTAAGTTGCAGAGGGCGAGAACCTGTGATCCTCCTGTCTCAGCCTCCCAAGTACTGGGATTACAAGCGTGCGCCACCACGCCCGGCTGCAAATTGCAGTTTTAAAATTTCAATTTTGGAGCCAGGTATGGTGGCACACACTTGTAATCCCAGTACTTGGGAGGCTAAAACCAGAGGATCCGGGTTTGCAGCCAGCCTCAGCTACTTAGTGAGGCCCTCCGCAACTTAGTGAGACCTTGTTTCAAAATAAAGACTAAAAAATAGGGTTGGGGGTATAGCCTGGAGGTAGAATGCCCCTGAGTTCAATCCCTGGTACTGCAAATAAATAAATAAATAAATAAATAAATAAATAAATAAATAAATAAAATTTCAATTTTGCGGCTAGGAATGTAGTTCAGTAGTAGAGCACTTGCCTACCTGGCACAAAACCCTGGGTTCAATCCCCAGAACCATAAAACAAACACCCTCAAATTTTCAATTTTAATCACTTATTGCTGGCATGTAGAACTGATTCTTAAATATTGATCTTATATCCTCATACCTTACTATACTTACTTGCAGTAGTATTTTTGTAGCTATCACAGGATTTTCTATAAAAATTCAAACATGTTACTGGTAAATAGATAGGTTTATTACTTCTTCCTAATCTAGATTCCTTTTATTTCTTTTTCTCACTTTACTGCACTGGCTAGAACTTTTGTATTTTTATCTAAGGAGTGAAAATAGACATTTTCTTGACCAGTTAAGTTTAATGGCAGTAGTAGATGTTTCTAAGATGTACTTTATCAATTTAAGGGTATTCCCTTCTATTCCAAGTTTGCTGAATACTTTTGTCAGAAATGGGTATTAGATTTTGTCAAATGATTTTTTTCTATATTTACTGAGATGAACATATGGCTTACCTTTTTTTTGTGTGTGGTACTGGGGATTGAACCCAAAGGCATTCTACCTTCAATTTATACCACCAGCCCGATTTTTAAAATTTCTTATTTGTTAACAGGGTCTCGTTAAGTTGCTACGACCTGCAATCCTCCTGTCTCAGCCTCCCAAGTACTGGGATTACAAGAGTACACCACCATGCCCAGCATGGCTTACCTTTTTTATTTTGTTACTATAGTGAATTACACTGATTGATTTTTAAGTATTAAACCAATTCTGCATTCCTGAAGTAAAATCCATTTGGTCATGATGTATTCCACCCCCAGCCCTATTTTATTCTTCATTTTGAAACAGGGTCTCACTGGGTTCCAGGGAGCCTTACTAAGTAGCTGAGGCTGGCCACTAACCTGCAATCCTCCTGTCTCAGCCTCCCAAGAACTGGGATTATAAGTGTGCACCACCACGCCCGGCTTATAGCTACAAATTTTTAAAAAGAGATAAAAGGTTTTTGGATTATCTATTACTCCTTGAATAAGCTTTGGAAACCTGTGTCTTTAAAAAAAAATTCCCACTTATCTACTTATTGAATTTACTGGTACAATTTTCCTTCTCTCTCTTTTATAGTACTGAGAATTAAAAACAGGGTTTGAACATTTTTTCATATATTTTTCAATTGACACTATGTACATATACAAAATTAACAACACCAATCTCAGTACCATGTGTGGGTAAAGAGAGGGAGTGGGGTGGTAGCGAGGGGCGGGGGCGCACCAAGTGCTGTGTGCATGTATACATCTATCACTCTGAACTTCATTATGATGTATGATTACAATGTATCAATAAAACAAACAAGCCCGGAGTGGTGGTGCATGCCTATAATCCCAGTACTTGGGAGGCTGAGATAGGAAGGATCTCAGGTTCGAGGACAGTCTCAGCATGTAGTGAGATTCTCATCAAAATGGAGACCCTGTTTCAAAATAAAAATAAAAAATAGGGCTAGACTGTAGCTTGGAGGTAGAATGCCTCCACAAACAAACAAACAAACAAGGTTTTGCACATGCTAAGCACACACTGTACCACCGAGCTATACCACCAACCCCTATCTACCTTCCCCTTTAATGTCTATAAAATCTGAAGGGAAGCTGAGCATGGTGGCACACGCTTATAATCCTAGTACTTGGGAGGCTGAGACTGGAGGAACACAGGTTTGAGGTCAGTCTCAGCAAGTAGAGAGACACTCATCAACCTAGGGAGACCCTGTTTCAAAACAAAAATAAAATAGGTCTGGGGGTATAGCTCAGAGGTAGAATGCCTCTAGGTTCAATCCCTAGTACCACACACACACACACAAAAAAAAAATCTGGAGGAATGCCACTTCTTTCATTCTCATTTTGGTAATTTGTGTCTTCTCCCCCTCCCATTAGTCTGGTTAGAGGCTTATCCATTTTATTGATATTCTAAATGAATCGGCTTTTAGTTTCATTGATTTTTCTGTATTGCTTTTTCTCTATTTCATTAATTTCCATTTTGACTTTTACCATTTCCTTGCTTCTACTTTAGATTTTTTTTTTTTTTTTTGGCGGTACTGGGGGTTGAACCCAAGGGCATTTTACCACCAAGCTACACCCCAGCCCGTTTTTTTATTCTTTATTTTGAAAAAGGGTCTCACTAAGTTGTGGAGGGCCTCACTAAGTAGTTGAGGCTGTCTGCAGGCCTGTGATCCTTCTGTCTCAGCCTCCCAAATACCGCAATTACAAGTGTGTGCCACCACGCCAGGCTCTTACTTTAGATTTCATTTGCTCTTTTCTTCTAGTTTATTAAGATGGTTTAGCTGAAGTCATTGATTTGAAATTTCTTTCTTTCCTAATATGGCTGTTTAATGCTATAAAATTTCTTCTAATTACTGCTTTAAGTGCTATCTTATAAATATTGATTTTTTTTTTTTTTGTGGTACCGGGGACTGAACGCAGGGGCGTTCTACCTCCGCACTATGCCCCCGGCCCTATTTTTTATACTTTATTTTGAAACTGGGTCTCACCAAGTTGCGGAGGGCCTCACTAGGGGGAGAGAGAGAGAGAAAGAGAGAGACAGGGGGAGGGAGGGAGGGAGGGAGGGAGAGAGAGAGAGAGCGAGCGAGCGAGCTGAGGCTGGCTGCGAACCCAGATCCTCCGGTCTCCGCCTCCCAAAGTACTGGGATTACAAGCGTGCGCCACCACGCCCGGCTAATATTGATGTTTTGAATTTTCACTTTCATTCAGTATAGTAAATACACTTTCTAAATATCCTTTTGATTTCTTTATTTGGAAGTACTTTATTTACTTTCCAAATATTTTTAGAAGCCTCCCTGACAGGCGTGGTGGCGCACACTTGTAATTCTAGTACTTGGGAGGCAGAGACCAGAGGATCCAGGTTCGTGGCCAGCCTCAGCTACTTAGGCCCTCCACAACTTCGTGAGACCCGGTTTCAAAATAAAGGATAAAAAATAGGGCCGGGGGTGTAGCTCGGAGGTAGAATGCCCCTGGGTTCAATCCCTGGTACCGCAAAAAAAAACACAAAAGCCTTCCTGTTATTAATTTCTAATTTATTTATATTGTGATCACATAATATACTTTATATTATTTAAATCCTCCTACATCCATTGAGATTTAAAAACTAGTCCTAGAATGTGATTTATCCTGGTAAATATTCTGTGTGCACTTAAAAAGAATATTCTAGCCAGGCATGGTGGTGCATGCTTGTAATCCCAGTACTTGGGAGGCTGAGACCGGAGGGTCCGGGTTCACGGCCAGCCTCAGCTACTTAGTGAGGCCTTTTGCAACTTAGTGAGACCCTGTTTCAAAATAAAGAATAAAAAAATAGGGCTAAAAGAATATTCTACTGTTGGGTGGAATGTTCAATAAACATCCATTAGGTCAAGTTGGTTCTTATGTTCAAATCTACATCTTTACCAATTTTCATCTACTTGTTTTACCAATTATTCAGAGAAGTATATTGGAACCTCAATTATAACTGGATTTATTTCTCCTTGAAATCATATCAATTTTTGTGTCACATATTTTGAAGCTCTGTTAGGAGGTACATAAATGTTCAGTTGTTATACCATCTAAATGAATTAGCCTTATTATCATTATGAAATAACCTTTTTTTTAATTTTGCGGTACTGGGGATTGAACCCAGGGACATTCTACTCTACCTCCCGGCTACACCCCCAGCCCTATTTTTTATTCTTTATTTTGAAACAGGGTCTCACTAAGTTGTGGAAGGCCTCACTAAGTAGCTGAGGCTGGCCGCGAACATGGATCCTCCAGTCTCAGCCTCCCAAGTACTGGGATTACAAGCATGGGCCACCACGCCCGGCTTGAAATAACCTTTCTAATCTCTATTTTTTTTAAACTCTAAAATCTAGTTTGTCTTGATACCGACACAGCCAGTCCAACCTTCTTTTCATTGTTAAGCATATCCCCCACTCCTTATGTAGTGCTGGAGATTGAACCCAGGCTTCCAGCATGCTAGGCAAGTACTTTACCACTGAGCAATACCCCTAGCCCTAGCATACTTTTTACTGTAATGCATTTTGTGGCTTTATGTAAAAAAGTGGATTTCCTGTAGGCAGCGTACAGCTAGGGCTGTGTTACCAATCCATTTAGCCTTCTTCTGGATTAACTAAGTTTGTGTGTGTGTGTATGGTACTGGGGATTGAGTCCCCGAACAGTCTACCTCTGAGCTACACCCCCAGCCCGAGTTTTATTTAGAAACGGTCTCGCTAAGCTGACTGAAAGTCTCACTACTTGCTGAGGCTATCCTCGAACGTGCAATCTTCCTATCTCGGCCTCCCAAGTACTAGGATTACAGGCGTGCGCCACCATGCCTGGCTAAGCTTTTTTTTTTTTTTTTTTTTTTTTGCGGTACTGGGGATTGAACTCGGGCATTGTACCTCTGAGCCCAGCCTATTTTTTATTCTCTATTTTGAAACAGGGTCTCATTAAGTTGTGGAGGGCCTAAGTAGCTGAGGCTGGCTGCAAACCCAGATCCTCCCGTCTCAGCCTCCCAAGTACTGGGATTACAAGCGTGCACCACCACACCTGGCTAAGCATTTTTTATTATTCTCTTTTAAGTCCTTTGTTGTTGTTCACCTGTTGAAACTGTACACTTCAATAGGTTTTTGTATATTTAGAATTTTGAAACCATCACCACAATCTAACAAGAACATTTTCACCATCCCCAGAAGAAACCTTGTACTCATATCAGCAATCAGTTCCCATTAGATCCCCAGCCCCACCTCGCTAATCTACTTTCCATTTCCACAGACTTGTCTATTCTGGCTATTTATATAAATGAGATCATATAATACATGGCTTTTTTGTGAATAGTTTTTACTTAATGTTTTTGAGATTCATTCATGTTACAGTCTTTTTTTTTTTTTTGGTTTGGTTCTGGGGATTAAACCCAGGGCCATTCTACCTCTGAGCCACACTTCCCCAGCCCTATTTTTTTATTTTGAAACAGGGTCTCTCTAAGTTGCTGAGGCTGGTCTCCAGCTTGCAATCCTCCTGTCTTAGCCTCCCAAGTACTGGGATTACAGGAATGTGTCCATACAGCCCAGTTACAAGTACTTCATTCTTTAAGAACAGTATCTTTAAAACGGATTTAAATAAGAAAAAAATTTCTTTGTGTAGATCCACATTTTCATCTGATATCATTTTCCTTCTGCCTGAAGGACTTGGTATAACATTGTTTTGTAGTATAGCACAGTCTGCTGGTGATAAATTCTTTCAGTTTTCATAAACCTAAAAGTCCTTGTTCCAGCGTGTATGTGTGTGTCTCTGTGTGTGTCTGTGTGTGTGTGGTGCGGGGGATTAAACCCAGGGCCTCAAACATGCTGAGCAAGTGCTCTACCACTGAGCTACACCCCCGGCCATCAGCCATGGTCTTAAAAGTATTTTTCCAATATTCCTCCCCTCCAGAGACTTCAATGACACATGCATCCATCTGCTCCAAGTTGTCCCACAGCTGTTCATTTTGTTTCAGTCTTTTTCTGAATTTCATTTTTGACAGCTTCTATTGCCATGCCTTCGAATTCACTAATCTTTTCTTCTGCAACGTCTACTCTACTCTGCTATCCTGTTAATTCTCAACTCAGGTAGACCAACAGATTCCCCTGCCCAGTGCCACAGCCTAGAAACTCTCTCCAGGCAGAAAGCTGGAGCAATGGTAGGACTCACCTCGTTTCTTCTCTCTTAGTAATCCTATTTATTCATTGTCTGATGCCTAGTCTTGAAAACTGTTTTGTATGTTTTCTCCATTGCTTTAGCTCCTTTAGGTGGAAGAGTAAATCCAGGCCCTGCTGCTCCACCTTGACTGGAAGTGCAATGGGTTGTACTGTCTTATTTATGGTGCCACAAAACTTCCGGATGCTGTGATCTTCATACATTCACTGTGCTGAGTTCTCAGTGAGCCCTTTTCCATCTGGAAATCATATTCTTCAGATCTTGGAGATTTTTTCTCGTATTTCTTTGATTATTTTCTCCACTTTAATTTGTTCATTATTAGCAACTTGTAATTGTTACCTTCTCTTTCATATTTTCCATCTTTATATTCTTATGTAACTCTCCAGGAGCATTTTCTTGATTATCTTCCAATCCTCCTATTGATATCTTTTGTTTTGGTGCTTCTCCCACATCCCCCATAGTAGGGATTGAACTCAGGAGCATTCTGCCTCCGAATCACACCCTCAGTCCTTTTTATTTTTTATTTTGAAACAGGGTCTCACTAGGTTGCTGAGGGTCTGGCTATGTTCCTGAGGCTAGTCTTGAACCTGCGATCATCCTATTTCAGCCTCCTAAGTACTGGAATTATAGACATGCACCACCACACCCAGCTCATTTTGGTACTTCTAAATATTGATTTCTCAAAAGTTATTTCTTACTGTTCTGTGAGAATCCTTTTTTTGTCTCATAGATATAATTTTATTTTCTTTGAAGATTATACAGTATATGTATATGTACAGGCTGGGTATTCTGGTTTGTTAGTTTTCTCCCTACATTGTTTGTTTCTTCTAAGTGGCTTTTTAAAATCTCTCATGTCTAAGGGTTTTGGCCTCTTATGCCTAAGAGATTTCCTTAAATGTCTGGTGATCCTATGCTATCTATTAATACAGAAAAGTATTAAATAGCTAACTGGGAGATAAGCTACTCTTTTTACTAAAGATGGGGATGGGCTGTAGAGTACCTAAAATATTTTCTCTCCAGAGCATTTTGTTTATCCAGAGAAAAATCTTCCAATCTCTTGTATGAGGGCCGTGAGTCAGGCTACAAGTATTTGGAAAGCAGGGCAGAGGAAAGGAGTTTTCTATGTTAACTTTCATTGAATCCACATTTTTTATTCTGATGCTTCAACTTTTACTGATTCCCCTAAAAAGAATAGAGGACTCTGGTTTAATTTCTCCTGAAATGAATGCAAACATCAGCCCCCCTCCTCCGAGATGGGGGTGATATTTGCATGGCTAAATGGGGTAAGAAAAGACTGAGTCTTTGCTACTTCCTATGTAGATTTCCAAATAATTCCCTGACTTTTCAGCCTGGCCATCACACTCTCCCCTCCCCTCCACAGTGTACTATATGACTCTAAACCCTGAGCCTCTGGGATTGTTAAAAGGGAAGCTGCTTCACTTTCCACAAACACTAGTCTCTCTTAATGCTTAGGGGCAGTTTTTCTGTTCTGCTTAGCCAGATGCCATTTTCCCACCATTCCAATCTTCAAAATATATATTGAAAACTCTACACCACTGTCTCCTCTCCTGTTCTCTTTGCCCTTGTAATAATTTTTTTTTTTTTGCGCGGTACGGGGGATTGAACCCAGGGGCATTCTACCTCCGAGCTACACCCCCAGCCCTATTTTTTATTCTTCATTTTGAAACAAGGTCTCACTAAGTTGTGGAGGACCTCACTAAGTAGCTGAGGCTGGCTGCGAACCAATGATCCTCCAGTCTCAGCCTCCCAAGTACTGGGATTACAAGCGTGCACCACCACGCCTGGCTTTAAAAAAAATTTTTTAACTGTCATTTTAGTTGGGACTTTGGAGGGAAAGTAAATAGAATGTGGTTAATACCTATGTTTAACCAGAATATTCTCCTATTACAGAAGTTAAAAATTGTAGCTGGGTGTGGTGGTGCATGCCCATAACCCCAGTATATGGGAGGCTGAGAGAGAAGTATCGCAGGTTCAAGACCAGCCTCGGCAACTTGGTAAAACTCTCAGCAACCTAGTGAGGCCATTTCAAAACAAAACAAAACTAAAGGGGGGGGGGCTGGAGTTGTAGTTCAGAGGTAGAATGCCCTTGGGTTCAATTCCCAGTTCCACAAGAAAACAAAAAATCCCCACAAAAGCTCTTTAATAGCTTTGCACATATCAAGTTGGAAATGTTACTGCATACCATTCTTTATTTACAAAGATACTAATGATCTAGTGTTTGTAGGAAACTTGATTTTTTTTTTAACCAGTGATGACAGATTTGTGCTCAAATTTTGATCTCTTCCCTAGGTCTTTGAGGCACATATATTTACTTATGAGAGATCTGGCAAGCCGGGTGTGGTGGCACACACTTGTAATCCCAGTACTTGGGAGGCTGAGACTGGAGGATCCGGGTTCACGGCCAGCCTCAGCTACTTAGTGAGACCCAGTTTCAAAATAAAGAATAAAAAATAGGGCTGGGGGGTGTAGCCTGGAGGTAAAATGCCCCTGGGTTCAATCCCCGGTACCGCAAAAAAAAAAAAAAAAAAAAAAAGAGATCTGGCCACAGTAAGAGGAAAGGGCATACCAATTGTGGAAAGGAGCAGCGGGAAATGCAACTGTTAAGCCTGCAGAAAATTTTGCTGTCTTTACTAAAACATACAGTTACATGTATCACAACCAACCTCTCATTTTCACTAGTTTGGCTTTGAGAAATATCAGGTCATGCCTCTACTCCTCTTTATGTCCCTTGGCTTCTTTTTTTTTGTTTGTTTTTGTGGTACTGGGGATTGAACCCATGGGCATTCTACCTCCAAGGTACACCCCAAAGCTCTTTTTATTTTTGTCCTTAAGCCTGCAATCCTCCTGTCTTAGCATCCCAAGTACTGGGATAATAGGTGTGTGCCACTGTGCCCAGCCTGTCCCTTGGCTTCTAACTCAGTATACTGCATATATGAGAAAATATTTGTTAACCAATTATAAACTAATAGTTTAATTTACTTTGTATACTGTTCCTGAATGGCTGGCAAAAAAAACACAATTTCATGTACCTTGGAAATATCTGTTTCTCCTTTTTAAAGATCCTGCTTAGCATCCCACTTCTGGGATTGTCCTTCATCCTTTCTCTATGCATATGGTTGAGGAAAATGACATTTTCTTATATAACCGTGACACAGATGACTAGTCCAAGGTGGGCGTCTAATTCAAGCCAAGTCAGCCATAGTTCCCCATAATGCCAATTCTCAGGCAATTGATTCAGTTGTAGTATCTGACTTTCAGATGCCACACCCTGAGAATCAGTCTACCTCCACAATTAAAGTTCTAAGAAATAAAGCCCACTTTCTGTTGAGGGCCATTCTTTCCTAACACAAAGCAAACCTAGACTGAAATAAGAAACAGGAAACAGGTACACATAAAGGGAAAGGATAAGATACATAGCAAAGAATTCCTGGTTCCTATTGTATTGAAGGACCAACCACATTTTTCAACTTGGGCATGTTAAGAATTTAAAGAAAGTTTCAAATATGTTAGGAATATAGAATGAAGTTACAGAAAGACATGAAAATGATTAAGCAGAACTTGAGATGCACTTAACAGATTAGTCCACTTAAAGGAAAATGACACAATATCTTAAAAATCTGTTTTTGTTTTGTGGTACTGGGGATTGGACCCAGAGGCCTTCTACCTCCAAGCTATACCTTCAGCACTATTTTTTATTTTTATTTTGAAAAAAGGTCTTGCTAGGTTGGTGAGAGTCTCACTACTTGCTGAGGCTGTTGAACCTACAATTCTCCTGTCTCAGCCTCCCAAGTACTGGGATTACAGGCGTGGGCCAAGATACCCAGCTTAAAAATCTATTTAATCCCATTTGTTTTTCACAAATAATTCCTGTAATTTAGTATTAATGGGGGGATTAAGAAATAGCATGTAAAAGGCCGGGCGTGGTGGCGCACGCTTGTAATCCCAGTACTTTGGGAGGCAGAGACCGGAGGATCCGGGTTCGTGGCCAACCTCAGCGCGCATTCTCTCTCTCTCTCTCTCTCTCTCTCTCTCTCTCTCTCTACCTAGTGAGGCCCTCCGCAACTTCGTGAGACCCAGTTTCAAAAATAAAGCGTAAAAATATAGGGCCGGGGGTGTAGCACGGAGGTAGAACGCCCCTGCGTTCAATCCCCGGTACCAAAAAAAAAAAAAAAAAGAAATAGCATGTAAAACAAAAATACTAAAGCAAGTTTCAAACTGAACAATGTGCTGAAAGGACCTTGCTATATAAACTGGCTATATAATTCTAGAAGATAAAAATAATTTTATGTAGACATCTTAGCTTTGGAGAGGAAATCGTTCATATTTTATAAAATAAAAGTAAGTCAACTTCCCATTTTGCTTATCAAACACAATCGTCTGTCTATAGGGTATCCCCCAGGCAACTGAATCACTCAATGGGAAATACTGGACCACGGAAATAAACTTCTTTTAATAAAGTGCACAACTTATTAGTGTCCCAGGGAGAAAAAATGATTCTTAGAATAATTTCCCAACCTGTAATCCCAATTTCATTAGACAATAAAATAGCAGCAGGCAGGCAGCAACCTTCAGCCAGGTGGTAAAGATCCTGAGCTTCATGTTGACAAAAGGTACTTAAAAGCAGCATATACAGCCAGGCATGGTGGCGCATATGTAATCCCAGTACATAGCAGGTTCAAGGTCAGCCTCACCAACTTAGCAAGACCCTCAGCAACTTAGCGAGACCTTGTTTCAAAATTAAAAATAAAAAGGGCTGGGGATGTGGCTCAGAGGTAGAACGCCCCTGGGTTCAATCCCCAGTAAATACACACACACACACACACACACACACACACACACACACACCCATATGCTTTCACATCCTTTAGGGCCTCCACCTTTCAGGTTACTGGAGCCACAGTCCAAGGTTAAGAAAACCCCTATCAAAAGAAAAACTTTTCTATTTTTAGTATAACAATCAGTGATTATACTCCTTTGTTCCTTTGACTTAGAATAGCTTCATATTGGTGAAATTAAATTTTTCTATTACATAGAAGAGCATTCTCTAGGAAATAGGTAGAGAAGTGTGGGCTAGTATTATTAATATTAGAATTAGATTTTTGGACAAAAAAGGATGTTTACATATCTAAGTCTATCATCTTCATAACCAACCAGAAGTGAAAAGTGCATATAGATCAAATTAGATGTGAAAACTGTTTTAGTTAATATATTCTATACACTAAACACTATCTGAATAGAGCTTAGAAAGATATGCCAAGACAATGGCTCACTGCTATTTTCATTATTGAAACCACAAGACTGGCTAAGCCATTTCTCACCTGGGCTACTGCAAAAGCCTCCTAAACTAGTTTCCCACTTCGGTCTTAGACTTCCAACAAAATCTATTTTCTATACAGCTACCACTTTCTCCTACCTAAACAGAAATGTGACCAGGACTTTCCCTTGTTTAAATTCTCTAATGGTTCCCCAGGAAACAAGACAAAATCTGAGCTGTGTAGCATAGAATACAAGGCCCTTTGTGACCTAGTCTCTGTCTACCTCCTTCAGCCTCTCTGTTGTCTGTAATCCCCTACATACATCATACTAATTCTCGCCTACCCTCTGTGCTTTCAAGTCACACTGGACTGCACCTCAGCACCATGATGGTGCTAATGATCCCTCCTGTAGCGGAGCCACTGGAGCAAACTCTTTTCTAGGCACACAACACTCTTTAACTGTTGTTTCACTTATTCGTGCTTCAGTCTTCAGCTCTATTTTCTTAGGAAGTCTTTTCAAATACAACAGATTAGACAAACATTTTACACTAGTCCTTTGTCACTCTTCACAGTTTGTAATTATTCTATGCTACAGTGTAGTTTTCGATTGGTGTCATGAAGGCAACAACACTGTCTGCTTTCCTTATCACTGTATCAGATGACCCACGCAATATATGCAACACATATTATCAGGCAAGTGAAAAAGATTTGTTCAGTCAGGTTGCCATAAAAGATATAATTTTATGGGTTTACATATGAAAAAAGCCTCTGCATAGCAAAGGAAAAAACAATAAAAAGAGTGAGGGAACAACCTGCAAAAAGGGAAAAAATATTTGCAAATGTTGGGCATGGTACTGCATGCCTGTAATCCCAGTACTTGGGAGGCTGAGACAGGAGGATTGCAAATTCGAGGATAGCCTCAGTAACTTAGCAAGACTCTCAGCAACCTACTGAGACTCTGTTTCAAAACAAAATATAAAAAAGGGCTGGGGGGGATAGCTTGGAGGTTAGAATGCTCCTGGGTTCAACCCCCAGTACCATATACACATTAAAAAATATCTGCAACCAGGTGTGGTGGCGCACGCTTGTAATCCCAGTACTTTGGGAGGCGGAGACCGGAGGATCTGGGTTCGCGGCCAGCCTCAGCTCTCTCGCTCTCTCTCTGTCTCTCTCTCCTTAGTGAGGCCCTCCGCAACTTCGTGAGACCCGGTTTCAAAATAAAGTATAAAAAAAATAGGGCCGGGGGCGTAGCGCGGAGGTAGAATGTCCCTGGGTTCAATCCCCGGTACCGCAAAAAAAAAAAAAAAAAATCTGCAAACTATTCAACAAGGGATTAATACCCAGAATATATAAGGAACAACAGCAGAAACAATACATAATCTGATTAAAATGGGCAAATGATCTGAATAAACATATCTCAAAAGACAAACACACGGCCAACAAGTATATGAAAAAATGCTCAACATCACTAATCATCTGGGAAATGCAAATCAAAACCACAATGAGATGTCATCTCATTCCAAGTTAGAATGGTTATTAATAAAAAGCCAAAAATAACAAGTGCTGGAGATGATGTGGAAAGGGGAACTCTTACACAGTGTTGGTGAACATGTAAATTAGTACAGCCATTAAAGAAAACAGAATGGAGGTGCCTCAAAAAGCTAACAATACAACTACCATATGATCCAGCAATCCCACCATTGAGTATATATATCCAAAGGAAATGAAACCAGTATGTCAAAGAGAAGTCCACACTTCTACGTTTATTGCAGCTCTATTCCCAAGAGTCAAGAAATGGACACAAGTAAAGTGTCCAGCAACGGATGAATGGATAGAAAAAATGTGGCATATATACACGGCACAGTATTATTCTCCCATAAAAAAGAATGAAGTTTTTTTTTGTGTGTGTGGTACTAGGGATTGAGCCCCAGGGCATTCTACCTCCAAGCTACACCCCCAGCCCTATATTTTATTTTTATTTTGAAAGAGGGTCTCACTACACTGATGAGAGTTTCACTATTTGCTGAGGCTGTCCTCAAACCTGTGATCCTCCTGTCTCAGCCTCCCAAGTACTGGGATTACAAGCATGCGCCACCACGCCTGGCTAAGAATGAAGTTCTATTACCTGTAGCAACACAGGTGGGCCCTAAGGACATTATGTTAAATGAATTAAGCCAGGCACAGAAAGACAAATACTACATGTTCTCACTCATGTGTAAAATAAAAAAGTTGATCTCACACATGTAAAAAGCAGAGGAGTGGCTAAATAAAGGCTGGGAAAGATAAGGGAAGGAAGGGATGGAGAGAAGCTGGTTAATTAATTACAATTAATTTTGGTACAAATATTTTGATACAAACAGGAGGAATAAATTCTGGCATTTGATAGCACAGATGGGTGACTATCATTAATAATTTATTATATATTTTTAAATAGCTAACAAGGAGGGTTTTAAATGTTCATAAGGCAAAGAAATAATAAAAGGTTAAGGTGTTGGATATGCCAATTACCCTCATTTGATCATTATAAATTATATACATGGCCGGGTGTGGTGGCGCACGCTTGTAATCCCAGTACTTTGGGAGGCGGAGACCGGAGGATCCGGGTTCGTGGCCAGCCTCAACTCTCCTCTCTCTCTCTCTCTCTCCCTCCCTCCCTCCGTCTCTCTCTCTCTCTCTCTCTCTACTTAGTGAGGCCCTCTGCAACTTTGTGAGACCCGGTTT
>PVJS01032324.1:0-22848 GCA_004027185.1 Glis glis | reverse complement strand
TGAGGCCCTCCGCAACTTCATGAGACCCGGTTTCAAAATAAAGTATAAAAAATGGGGCCTGGGGTGTAGCTCGGAGGCAGAATGCCCCTGGGTTCAATCCCCGGTACCGCAAAAAAAAAAAAAAAATTCTGGTCCAAGCCGGGCATTGTGGTACATGCTTGTAATCCCAGTACTTGGGAGGCTGAGACAGGAGGATCCGGGTTCTCGGCCAGCCTCAGCTACTTAGTGAGGCCCTCTGCAACTTAGTGAGACCCTGTTTCAAAATAAAGAATTAAAAAAATGAGATATAATGTGTTTCTTTAGGTAATTCAGTGACTAAATATCCCTGGTGGAAACCAAAATTAGCTTTCTTTTTATTAGCATTAGGTCAATAAAAACTTGTTTTTGTGAACTTCCAGTGTATGCAAACTTTTGGAGAATGGCTTTCTTTTCATTTGAGTTCTTCTTGATGCATCTTTAACTCTACTAGAATAGGAAAATAGAGGGTAATGACAGGAAGTTATTTTTGTGAGAGTGAATTTTCACAAGCATATCTCAATTGATCATTTTCTCACTGTCTCTTGGGAAGTTGCTCAAACTTAGCTGGCGAACATTCTATCCAGATGTGATTTGGGAGCTTTATAGATCATTCCCTCTTGGTTCTCATGAGAAGATTCTTGAGAAAAATGGTTTGTTCCTAAAGCAGGGTTTTTTCCCTTGGGAAGTGTCATGGAAAGCATGCATGTGGGGTCTTAATGAGGCATCTGAGGCCTGCGGTCTCTTATAGAGAACTGGAAAAAAAAAATGCACCAAACAGTTGTTGTTTTTTTTATGATGCAATTGTGCAGCAAAATAAACACAACTGTCGTTATGAGTTTTTTTTTTACAAATAGAGTTTCACATTCCCCTAGAGTATCTTTATGTGATTTTAGGTAAATATGTTTATAATCAAAAGACAACACAGTTAAAACAATGTTTCAGCCAGAATATTTAGGCAGCAGTTCTCAAAATGTATTCATTGGTTCCCTGAGGTTCCCTAAGAGCCTTCCAGGAGGACCTGGGAGTCAAAATTATTTTAACAATTGTAAGAGGTTATTTGCCCTTTCACTCTGTTGATGATTCCACTAATAATATTAAAAGCAGTGCTGAGTCTCTTAGCAGAAACCAAGGCAGTGGAACCAGTTATACAGCAATACTATGATAAAAATCAATTTCATCAAAAAGGATGTCCTAGAGGAAGCAGTAAAAAGTGTCCTTTATAAAGCAGATTTTATTAAATATCAAACTCTGATTACTCGTCTTTTAATTTTCTGGGTGTCAAAATTGGAGGCATACCTGTAGCATATCTGCTGTCCTCTAATGGAGGAAAGCCAATCGTGCAATCAGGTTCAGTGAACTAGCTGCCCCCCCCCCCCAAGAGCATGCTTGTTACTTGAAAGAATTACTGACAAACCATTGTTATTCCTAGTTGGGATTTGGCACGTATGTTCTCAAAAATGGATGTCATCAGCTTGTCAATTCAAGGAAAGCAAATGAAGATATCTGTTGCCTATGATAACAACCGAGCTTTTGAGCAAAAATGAGAATTTTGAAGAACGTGTATATGTGATTGTGAGCGTGGCACCTTCCCAATCCTTAAAGACCTTTCTGATAATACTGATGAAGATAACAAGGACTGTGGTGACTTTTTCATATCGTTCCATGATGTGTCAACATTTGGAAGCATGACATAACCCAGTGAATCAATATTTTTTAAAGAACCAGTGGCATTGATATGTTTCATTCAAAGTGCAAGGTAGACAAATGGATTTTAATGTTGTAACAATATGAAAAGTCATTAATACTGAGTTTCATGTTGCAACTTATTTTTACTTATAGAATTTTTGGTGTAGATTTAAAGAAGAATGTCCACAATCATCTGAAGAGGCTTCTTAGGGTCGTCAACAGTTTTTAGTATCAAGATGGGATACTGAGACTGAAAGGTTTGAGAATATATCCGCTTTAAGAATAGGTGTATATTTAATAATACTTAAGAACTTGGAAGTGGGAGAAGGGAGATGAATACATAAAAAAAGAATCATCCAGGTACAAGGTTTGTATTTTTATATCAGTTCCTTTATAGATTTCAGAATCCTTCTAGATTTACTGCCTCATTTGGTCCAAACCACAGTTCTGCCATTATTCCCTTGGTAGAGACAAAAAAACCATGGCTCAGAGAAATTTGCAGGACTATCCAAGATCACAACTTTTAGATTTCTGGCTGTGCACAGTGCACATGCCTGTAATCCTGGTACATGAGAGGCTGAGACAGGAGGATCACAAATTCAAGGCCAGACTGGGCAACTTAGTGAGATCCTATCTCAAAATAAAAAAAGGGTGGGGGTTGTAGCTCAGTGGTAGAGCCCCCCTGGGCTCAATTCCCGGTGACACTAAAAGAATTTTTTTTATTTTGTTAACTTTATCTTTGTAGTTTATTGATAAATACCTTGGAATTAGGTAGAATTGGGTTTAAATCTGGGTACTGTTATTAGCTGTTTGAATGCAATAATTATGTGTCCTGAATATCATCTTCCACAACTATAAAATGGAGATAAAACCACATCAGAGTGTTGTGAAGAGAATACACAAAGTAGCACATGGTCAGCCCTGAGCAAGCAATCATTTTTCTTGTCGTTGTTGATTGGCTTCAGTATGATGTGATTTTTTATTTTTCTTTACTCAGAAGGCTCTTTACACCCTTGCTACCCAGTGTGCGCTCTGCTAACTTATCGGCACCATCCTCTTGCATTGTGTAAGAAAGGGAGACTCTTGGGCCCCATCTCAGCCCAGCTGAGCTGGGACATAAGTTTTCACAGATCCTCAGGGACTTGTCTGCACATTCAAGTTTGGGGGTGTGACAGTACTCAGTAGGGTGATGAGGTGGTGCGGAAGACCCAGTAACTAGAATTTTGGTAGCTGGGAATTCTAATCAATACTTGCTGTGCTATGGACTTCAAACATGATGCTGTGATTAAAAACACAAAGCAAAACAAAAAACTCAGCGTTCCTCCATGACCTCACCCATGGTGGCTTAGGGTTGACCAGTGCCACTGTGGGTTGCGCTTCACCCCTCTCTTCTTTGGACCTCAGTGGTCTGTTAATACAAGTACCCCAATTGCTCTTGTGTGTACAGAACACTGTGTCCATAGTCTCTTCCTTCCTGCCCTTCACATGTGCAGGGAAGGTTCCTGGATGAGGAACCTGTGCTCTCATCTGCTGCTTGTACTTTAATTGCCTTTTCCTTACTCTGCACTGGCTTGTTCTTTAATTGCTCTCAGCTGGGCCAATTTTCTGTCTGCTCTCAGCTGACAACAGATGTTTTTTCCACTTGAGCCATCCATCTATCAGAATGTCACATGGATCTTTCTCTTTACACACCATCAGTAGAACTCTTCATTTCAAAGTTTCCATTCAGTACCTTCTTTTTTTTTTTTTTTTTGTATGGTACTGGAGATTGAATCCAGGGGCATTCTACCTCTGAGCCACACCCCCAAGCTGATTTTATTTCTTATTTAGAAACAGGGTTTCACTAGGTTGTTGAGAGCCTCACTGAATTGCTGTGGCAGTCCTCAAACCTGCGATTCTCTTGTCTTACCCTCCCAAGTACTGGGATTACAAGCGTGAGCCACCATACCTGGCTCTATTGCAGTACTTTGACAATCCACAATATACTTGACACAAAACCAAAACAAAGGAATCTTATGCAGGAGCTTTTCAGGTGATGTTGAATCAGGTTAAATGTCATTGGTACAAAGTTTATTCCATAATACTCCATCTCGACACACTGGCTTCCTATAAAGTGCCACCCAGCATCATATAGATTTGAATCTCTGGGAGAGTAGGAAACAGATGAATGAAATATATTCATGTGGGAAGGGTGTGGTTTGGGAGCATTATGAATATGTTGCATTGGTCTGATCTATTTTTGGATTACCAAGGGAAATAAATACAAAACAACTCTACTTATACATAATTTGTTTAAATACCTTACCCAAGCAGCATAAAGGAAGTTAATGTGAAGAATTTCAACCCTTGGAAGCTCCTTCTTCATCTCTTGGAAATTTTGAAAGAAAAAGAGAATGTTAATTTTTCTGGAATGATTGAAGCAAAGGTCTTAAGAGACAGGGAACATATAGAGTGTAAACTTGGAGTCACAAGAACTATTTGCTGTGTGACCTTTGAACAGTTATTTTGTTGACTTTCAGTTTCCTTAATCATAGTATGAAAGATTTGGATTAAGTGGGCTTCTTACAGGTCTAATATCTTTGTATAGAGAGCTTATAATATATTCCCCTTTGTTATAAAAATACTACATATTGCATAAAATTTAGAAAATGCAAAAAAGTATAATGAAGAAAATTAACATTGCTTTAATCTTATTTTTATTTTCTATCAATATTTTTCATTCCTCCCCCTAGGATTTTTCTATGTGTATGTATCACTCCTTTTTTTGAACAATAATGAGATCATATGGTATATACTGTTCTGTTTTCTTTTTTCATTTATATTCCATGAGATTTTACCATGGATAGACAGCTTTTTTAATGTAGCTTCTATGAGTAGGATTTTGAGACATTCATTTTACTAACCTTAGATCAATAGATAATCTTTGAAACTATATCTACTTGTACGTTAGACATAACTAGTCCCCAAGCATTTTTAATTTTTTGAACGTTTTTTTTGGTTTGTTTTCTTCATTCCCTAGTTCCATCTCCATTTCCCAGCTCTTTTTCTTATTATTTTCCTAAAATAATGACTGCTCTGCAGTATGTTGCTGCTCAGAATTTTCCAGAGACTGCCACATCATATGTGGGGAAATCTGTGCTCCTAAGCCTAGCCTCCTGTTTCAGCATTGTTTCTCATCACTTGAGTAACAGTGGACCTTATCACTCAAGAGCTCACCATGAACACTATTACCCACTTGTAGCAATAGTCCCAAAGGTCTGTGACATATGCGTGTAGCCGTTTATGAGTTAATATTTGTTGACCATGTAGAGTAGCCCCTTGTACCTGGTGAGTGCTCTGTGTTGGTTAAGTACACACACGCCTTTGTTGGCTTAACCACTTGTCGGGTACTAAGCTGAGCACTTTGCCTCCTTTAATCAGCACAGTACTGTGAGGCAGGAAGGACAGACCTGTTGGCTGATGAGTGAGTCTGGTCTGGCATCTGCACCTCAGCAGGACTCAGTGTCCCATGTATATGTTATGCGTAGAGCTTGGATTTAGAAATTTGAAGGGCTCAGGTATTTTTTTTTTTTTTTGGTCTTAGGGTTCTTTGTCAATTTAGAGTCAAAAAGGAGCTCAAGATACCTGTCTTTCTCAAATCTTCCAGTTTTCCCAATATGTACCTTTCTGTTCCAGTCAGCTCAGAGTTGTACTGTTCTTCACATACACTTTGTACAAGTTATTCCTCTTCTCTATCCCAGGAGTGATCTTTTCACTTCTCTTTTTTTCTCACCCAACACCAGGCACCCCCAGGATCCAATTCAATGTATTTTTATATTAACTTTTTATTTTGTCAGTATGACCAAAATATCTAACAGGAACAACTTAGAGGAGGAACTGGTTATTTGGGCGTGGTGGCGCACGCTTGTAATCCCAGTACTTTGGGAGGCAGAGACCGGAGGATCCGGGTTCACGGCCAGCCTCAGCTCGCTCTCTCTCTCTCTCTCTCTCTTTCTCTCTCTCTCCCTGTCTCTCTCTGTTTCTCTCTTCCTGTCTCTCTCTCTCTCTCTCTTTCTCCGTAGTGAGGCCCTCCGCAACTTCGTGAGACCTGGTTTCAAAATAAAGTATAAAAAAATTAGGGCCAGTGGTGTAGCGTGGAGGTAGAATGCCCCTGGGTTCAATCCCTGGTACTGCAAAAAAAAAAAAAAGTCCATAGTTGGCCACAGCTCCAAGGCAGAAACATCATGGCGGCAGGGAGTGGAGGAGGAAAGCTGCTCAGTCATGGTGGCTCAGAGAAAGAAAGGAAGGGGCCAGGGACAGATATAGTCCAAGGCCATGCACCCCAGTTTCCTACTTTCTTTAGCCATGCCCTACCTACCTATCATTGCCACCTAGTAAATGCATTCAAATTATTAATCCATCAAATGGTTTAATCCACTGATGAGGTCAGAGTCCTCATGATTCAGTTATTTCACCTCTGAACATTTCTGTGTTGCCAACACATGAGCTTTTCTGGGGGACAGTCCATGGCCAAACCATAATGATCCTTCTGCACGAAACATTCCTTAGAGGCTCTTGGGCCCATCTCCCCTGCTCCTGAACCACTCAGTTGCCACTTAATCATATAGAAGCCACGGCGTTTAGTGGTTAAGGGACAGACTCTGCAGCCAGACTGCTGAGGTATAAATCCTTTCTCTGCCAGTAATTTCTGTGTGTCCTCAGAACAGTCACTCAATTTTCCTGTCTTAGTTTCCTTGCCTGTATAAAGGGAATGACAGTAGTAGTAGCTACCTCCATGCCTGATAGACAGTAGATGCTAGATTATGGTTTGTGACTTTTTCATCCAACATTTAGATCTATCATGTGAGTGGTCTTGTGCAAGAGGCTGGGGGCCACATGGTCAATGGGAAGGCTTTCTTTGTTCTCATGGTCCACCCCAGGGACCAAATACTTACCAAAGAATCACACACAAATATCTCAAGTTGCAGCTGTGATAAGTGTTACCCAGATGCTATACTCAGGACTGTGAGAGAGAATAGTGACAGGGAATTGGCTGAATCGTGGAGGTCTGAGAAGGCATCCCTTTGGAAGTGACAGGCATGCAGTAAAGGACCTGAGGGAGGGCAGGGACAGAGGCCCTGGGAGAGGAGGGATCATGGTTATCCCAGAGCTGGGAGAAGGCTACCATGGGCTGTGTGTGGAGCCGAGTGGGGTATAATGGGGCCCTAGACTGGAAATGTCAGGGCCCAGCTCTAGGCCGGCCTGGCAGACCATCTGAGGGATTTGGGTTTTTGTTTTAAGAGCAATTGGAAATCACTTAAGTCTTTTTTTCTGTTTGCCTGTTTTGTTTTGTTTTTATTTGGGTTCTTAGCAACAAGACAAGATGTGATTTACATCTTAGAAAGATCATTTTAGCATTAGTGGTAGGAACACTAAAGGGAGTGCAAAGGGTGGTGTAGGAAGAGCATGCTCTTTTCATTTTTTACTTGATCTCTTTATAACTGTCTTCATTTCTGCTAGGTGCATGTGGTTATTTACATTATATTTAAATAAATTAATATTAAATAAAGTAAAATATTCATTTCCTCAATCACATGAGCCACCTTTCAACTGCTGAACAGCAACACATGACGAGCTACCACCATATTGGACAGCACAGATTACAGGACTTTTTTTTGGTACAGGGCATTGAACCCAGGGGTATTCTACCTTTAAGCCACACCCCCAGCTCTATTTTATTTTTTTATTTTGAAACAGGGTCTCACTAAGTTGTTGAGGGTCTGGCCTTGAACGTGACCCTCTGTCTCAGCCTCCTAAGTACTGGGATTATAGGCACGCACCACTGCGCCTGCTACACGACATTTTTATCATTTTAAAATCTTCTTAGCAAATAAAGATTATGGTTTCACAGTTTTATTTTTTAAACTTATAGTTCTTCCGCTCATACTAATGAAAAAGTACATAGCACCTATTCATGAAACATTGACTAAAAGAACAAAATAAATTAAAAGGGTTAAGTGTGAATGTCCTTATAATTATAATTTTAAGATTCCTTATCCAAATGAATAAGTATAATAAAATTGACATAAGTCCAAATGTACACATTAAAAGATGTTATAGGAGCTGGGTGTGGTGGCATATGCCTTTAATCCTAGTACTTGGGAAGCTGAGACAGGAGGATCGCAGGTTTGAGGACAGCCTCAGCAAGTAATGAGACTCTCATCAACCTAGTGACACCCTGTTTCAAAGTAAAGATAAAAAATAGGGCTGGGGTGCAGCTCAGAGGTAGAATGCCCCTGCGTTCAATCCCCAGTATCCCCCCCCCACACACAAAATAAAAGGTGTTGTGTGTCTAAAATTATGTTCCCTCCCTAATTATAAATCCATGTATTCATGACTAATTTTTAGGTTCTGTTGCCACCATAGTTGTGATTGGGTAGCCACTAGGCCTTTATAGAAATGAAATGGTTATCTGTATTTACCTGTTATCCTATTTCCTGTCCTCAGGAAGAAGTACTCAAATTCCGACCAATAGTTGTCTTTTTATTTGTTTCTACTGAGCCTGTTTTTAAAGGATAAACACAAGGTGATCTAACTCCAAAAATTATTTCAGGAGAAAAAAATCATATAACTTAGCTTCACATGATGTTCTTTCCACCTTTAGTTTTTCACCTGTGACGTACTACCTGTGTAGGTAAGACACCTGTCTAGGCAAGAACACCAGTACCTTTTAGATGGGATCTATAAAGCGTTTCCTCTTAGTCCATCTATTTGTCTTCCGCCTAAGGGTGGGAAGGGCTGTCCTGTACCATCAAAACTTGTTTTCTTCCTTTTCCTATCTTACGAACTTAAAATTTTTTTTCTAAAATCATTTAATACTACTTTTATTTACTGAGTCAGAGCTTTCTTGATAATAGCTTCAAAAGAGACAAATTATTTTTAGGATTTTGGGGGTAATTTTTTATTGTTTGAAGTTCAACTGAAACAAGATTTAATACTATTGTTTGCACCTAGGAGATTTGAGAACTATAAAATGAACTCTTAAAATGGAGAGTACTTCACTTGCATTAAATTTAGCTTAAATTGTGCTTGGGCTGTGTTTATCTATCGTCTAATCTGTCTATCTCTCTTGGTCTAATTATTTTTAGCTATGTTCATCAGAATCTAATCAGAAAAACAAAGGCCATACCTGGCAATTTAATCAAGAGATTTTAAAATAGGAAGCAAATTATAGCACAGTTTGAAAAGCTAGAAACCAACAGGGGATGGCAGGGCACTGAGACACCCAGAGAAGAGTAAGGAAGGAAGCTGCTACTACTTGGAGGGCAGGAAGGGCGAAGGGCAGAGGCGCTGAAACTAGCCTGGAGCTAGGGCTTCCATAGAGAGCTGCAGCCTGGAGAGCTGCAGCCACAGCCCGGGTCCACCTGAAGAGGGAGAAAGGGGGGGGATGTACTTTGATGCCTCCCTTCTTCCTGCCCTCCAGTCTTCTCTCATTGTTTCCCATTGGCTTTTTCTGGGGGTAGTCCTGGAGTCAGTGAGCCTGGAAATGGAGTGAGCCAAAGTCATTTCTCTGGGCTAGCAGGTCAGGAGAAAGCTAGTGTCACAGTTTTGGTGTCTTGGGAAAGAGATTAAGAGACTGGAAACTCAGAGACGGAGACTAACATACCTGGGGTTTTATTAGAGCGTGCTCTTGAGATCGGCACCTGTGAAGGGGAGGGTGAGGAAACGGGACTGTGCACAGAGTGAAGGTGGGCTGCGATGCTCAATGGAAGCTCAGTGGATGCCTTGCTTGGAAGAGAGCTTGTTTACCGGATGTGCCGCTCTTAAATTAATGTGATCCTTTGGAGCTGCCCAAGAGGGAGAAGCTGCCCCAGGAAGAAGGTGTGACCCTGGGTAACTCGGCTTTCTTGGGCTGAGACAATCCCTGTAGAGGAGCACTCCCAACAGCCTGGGGAAGCATTTCCTTAATCCTGGAAGTGCTGTCCAGGCAGTTGGCTGGAGTGTCCAGCTTAGTAAGGGAACAGATGTGAAAGCAATGTCCACCCATTGTTGATTTTTAAATAGAAACCCACACTGCGGAAATGTATGACGTGAACATTTGACTTGCTTTTTTCATTTAACAATACTATGTATTGTTTATATATTTCTATGTTGCAACCTGTAGATGTACTTAAATAAAAAATATGTAGATTTAAAAAGATTTACTGGTAAAATAAGAAAATGTTTATAAAATAGTATTACATGCAAAAAGATGAAACAAAATTGTATATAGAGTCATTTCTCAATTTGTATATAGATATGGTTTTAAATTTATGTACATATATTGGCTTTTAAAACAATTTTAAACAAAATGAAAATGGGGGCGTGGTTCTGGGGATAGAACTCAGTGGCATTCTACCCCTGAGCTACACCCATACCTCTATTTTATTTTTTATTTTGAAACAGGGTCTCACTAAGTTGGTGAGGACCTCACTAAGTTGTTGAGGCTGGTCTCGAACCCGAGATCCCCCTTTCTCAGTCTCCCAAGTACTGGAATTTCAGGTATGCACCACCATGCCTGACACAAAATGGAAATTTAGTGGTAGAATAATATGAATTTATGCCTATTTCTTCTTTCCCAGTAAGCACTCTATTTTGGAACACTTTAGATTTACAGAAACATTGTGAAGCTAGTATAGAGTTCCCACTCATGCCATACCCTATTATTAACATCTAACATTATTGTAGTACATTTGTTACCACAAATGAACCAATATTCATGTTGGTCACTTATTAAATAAAGTCCATATTTTATTTCCTTGGTTTTCCCCAATGTCTTTCTTTGTTTGTTCTTCCAGTATCCCATCCAGGAATACCACATTACATTTAGTTGTCATGTCTCCTTAGGCTCCTTTTAGCTAAATTTCTCAGACTTTCCTTGTTTTTGATGACTTTGACAGTTTTGAGAGAATGAGTCATGGACTTTATGGAATGTCCCTCAGTTGAAATTTGACATTTTCCTCATGATTGGGCTTCGATGATGTACTTTTGGGAGGCAGACCACAGAGGTAAAGTGCCAGTCTCAGCACATCACATCAAGAGAGTCTATGTTAGTAATATGACTTGTCCTTGATGATGTTAATCTTAATTTCCTGGCTGAAGTAGTCATTTTCAAGTGTCTCCACTGTCTATGTATACATATGTTCCTTTTTATACTGTTCCATTGAAGGAAGTCACTATGCCCAGCCCACACTTAAAGGGGTAGAGACTTAATGTACTACCTCTTTCATGATGGAACAGCTACATAAATTATTTGGAATTCTTCTGTATTAGAGAATCACCTATTCTATCCCATGTATTTATTTAGTCAATCAGTCATCTTTTTAAAATCAATATGGACTCATTGATATTTATTTTTTACTTTGGATTATAACTCAATATTGTGCTATGTTTTTGCTCAAATTGTCCTAGGCCATTGGGAGTCGGCTCCTGTGTCCCTTTGACATACCCCCATCATCATTGTGTGTGTGTGTGTGCGTGTGTGTGTGTGTGTGTGTGTGTGTGTAACACTTCCTTACTTTCTGGCACTACATGGTGTTTCAGGCTTTCTTTTTTTTTTCTGGTACTAGGGATTGAACCCAGGGGCATTCTACCTCTGAGCTACACCTGTGACCTATTTTTTTATTCTTTATTTTGAAACAGGGTCTCACTAAGTTGCAGAGGGCTTCACTAAGTAGCTGAGGCTGGCTGGGAACCTGTGATCCTCCTGTTTCAGCTTCCCAAGTACTGGGATTACAAGCACGCGCCACCACGCCTGGCTGTGTTTCAGGCTTTCAAGGTCATCTTGTCCTGTTGTTTTTTTTCCCTATAGGTTTGTTCCATACTACAAAACTAGTGTGTATAGTCAGAAGTCCACTTCTCTACCTGCATGTCACTGTCACTATGAACTACATTATGATGTATGACTATAATGCACCAATAAAAATATAAAAAAATTCAGGGTTCCCACAGTCTCCTCCTTGTGTTCAGTTAATTTGTTTGAGCAGCCACAAAATGCAGGGAAACACTTATATTTATGACTTACTATAAAGGATATTACAAAGGATACAGATAAAGAGATGCATAGGGCAAGGTATAGGAGAAGGCACACAGAGCTATGCATGTCTAGGTATGCCTCCCTCTAGGTATCTCCATGTGTTCCACTATCTGGAAGCTTTGTGGACCCTGACCTTTTGGGGTTTTATGAAGACTTCATTGCATAAGCATGATTGAAGCATGGGCAACTATGTAGAACCGTGATCAGACAAAACGGGAATGATCTGATGCTAACAGACCGAGTGGGAAATCCCAGCCAGGTGTGTCTGCTCAGCATTCTTTTTGGCCTCTTTGTGTGACATTCCTCCTGCTGTGTATGGGGCAGGAGCCCTCAGGAATGAAGAGCGTCATGTGACCCACTATCAGACAAGGGTAGGTCAGGGAATTTCTTCATGGCTAGCTCTAAGACAGAAAGGCAGGAGATGAATAGAGATTGTATGAATTCTGTGACTCCCTTGAAGAGGGAGTTATGAGCCAGGAACTGTGGTTAAGACCCCAAACATATATCTCATATTATATTTACTCCATTGTTTATTAATGGAATTTTAGGATATTCACAGGTTTTTGCTATTATAAACCATGCTATAGTAAATATCTGTGTGTACATCTTTGTGTACTTATGCAAATATTTCTAGGAGATAAATTAATAGAATTAGGACCACAGGCATAGGAGATATGCACATTTTGAATTTAGATAAATGACCTTTTAAAAAGCAACTTAGACTTCTGTGAAGACAGCGGCAAAGGGCCTGCTTTTTCTCACACCTTTGCCAACTCTTGCAATTATCAGTTTTGTTAACATTTGTCAGTTGCATTGGCTAGAAAGAGATTCATTGATTTGTAGTTTTGAATTTTACTGAAGGTGAATATTTTACATTTTTATTGGCTCTTTTTATTTTTTACATAGCTGGTTTATTACTCTTGGTATTTTAAAAATTTGGGGTGTCTTTTTCTACTTGACTTTTATTCCCTCATTTTCTATCCCGGAAAGCAACCTTTTGTTGTACATTGAAAATGCTACACCCTAGTTCCCGCTGCCCCAATTTTGCTTGTGGTAGATATTCCAGTTTTGGCTTTATAGAAATTCGTGGTTTTTGTGGTTTCAATGTATAAATTTTCTTTAAAATTTCTGGGTTTTGTTGTCAGGCTAGTAAAGGTGTTTACCACCTGAAAGTTATAGAAATGTTTGCCAAACATTTCTTTCAGTGATTTTATTTTATATCTTTAACTATTTGCTCCATTGGTCATTTTATTTTTTAACAAAAAGACAAGAGATAGAAATCTCATTTGCTGGATAATTTCCTCAAGTTTCTTTTTCTCAATAGATTGCTTTTCTTAAGCTGAAGTAACTAGAAGACTATATAAAGAAAGGCCACAAAAAGCATTTTGCTATGCTAACAGTCCATGGAAGACAGTTAAATAAACCATCAGACCAAGAATAGAAGGGTTGATATTTAATGATTCTGTGATGGCTCCTGGGCGTTAGCCAGGGGTGGATGTAAGCTGCAGTTCTCGAGTGGGGAGATAGATCAGAGCAGCTGCCCTCTAGTCTTCTGAAGAGCGATCCTACTTTGCAGTTAGGCTTTGAGTCACTGACCTTATTGATGAAATGCCTGTGACTCCAGATTCACCAATAGGGTCAGTGAGGGTGTGCAAGCCACGGAGTGAAGGTTGACTTCAAAGCTGAGCGAAACCACCACTGCATGCTATCAGATGGGCACTTCCTTCTTTGATCTCTAACTTCAAAGAGAAATGGTCTGCAAAAGTACTTGGTGAGATCTTAGAGCAACAGTTTGCTCACTGAGGCAGAAGTAATAAGCATGGGTTATTCTTGCCTTTGAAAATGCTTGGTGCTTATCGGAATAAAAATAAGTGAGCATGGTAAGAGAATAGCTGCCTGAGGGAAAGTCATTTATTTCTCTTGGAGGGCTCCAGGAAAGATCTCCAGTATAAAAGATATGGTTCGTTCGTGTGAGTTCCCAACCCTTCTGCTTTGCCTGGGAAAGTGAGGCCCAAGGGCTGGTGTTGCACATATTTTCCATGGCTGGCCTCATACTTTATTCCAATGGCCTGTGTTTGACCAAGAATCTTATATGTGTACATTTTGGGGTAATAGTCTTTGAGAAAGGAGGGTATAGGTTTTATGGTCCATGGTGATCCAAATTAAGGTAGCATCAATTGTCAGGGAGAAGTATATTTATAGATATTTTAGATTTATTAAGGACCATCTAAAGTATCCAGTCTAGCCTCTTCTTTTACCAGTGAAAGTACTATAATCAATGTTACTTTTTCAGGATTACAGAACTCCAAATTTAATACATATCTTAATTCAGATACAAAAGCATGAGAATTTCTGGTTCTTTTGTGATTATGGCCACAATTTTTAAATAGAAATGGCTAGAATTTTAATTTCCTTTCTTTATAGCTTAACGTGTATGTGTGTGTGTGTGTGTGTGTGTGTGTGTGTGTGTGTGTGTGAGAGAGAGAGAGAGAGAGAGATACTAGGGATGGAACCCAGGAGGCATTCTACCTCCGACCTCCACACCCAGCCTTATTTTAATTTTTAGTTTAAAACAGAGTCTCACTACATTTTTGGGAGCCTTGCTAAGTTGCAGAGGCTGGCCTTGAACCTGCCGTCCTCCTGTCTCAGCCTCCGAAGTGCTGGGATTACAGAAATGCACCACCATGCCAGACCCATTTAACCTTTTACCATTAATATCTCTTTTAACATTGCTTCTGCTTTCTTAAACTAGCCTTACAATTTGATATCCCTCCTAAAAACTATTTTTTCATCATCTGCTACCATGGTTCACTGATAGTTTTCTTTGAGTCCCTTCTTCAAATACTTATTTACCAGGATAATTCATTGAAAAACAAAAAAATGATGAATTATTTGCTTATATCAAAGGTGCCACAGATCTTTTTTTCATTATTAATTTTAGTTTAGAGAAGAATCTTATGGTATAATTTGCCCAAGAGGCCAGTTGAACCAACACAGTAGTGTGTTTATTCATTAATTGTTTTGGACTGCACTTTCTATTATCAGCGACTCCTAACATTCATATTAGCGTAGGGGCTTTGTGTTCTCTCTTTCATGTACGTAGTGTCATCCTGGAAATTAAAAAAAGATATACCTCCTGTAATCTTTCCCTCTTAGGCAAAGTTTAAATGCTCAGAGCCTGTAGTGACACATGAGGAGCATTTGAGAGTATGCTTGTATTTAGCAGGTCATGGTAGCACATGTCTGTAATCTCAGTACTTGGGAGTCTGATACAGGAGGATCATGGGTTCGAGACCAGTGTCAGCAACTTAGCAACACTCTGTTTCAAAATAAAATTAAATAGAGCTGGGGGTATAGCTCAGAGGTAGAATGCTCCTGAGTTCAATCCTCAGTATCGCCTCACAAAAGAAAGAGTGCCCACGTTTAAATAAATAATTTAAGATTTTCTATTTTGTGCCTTAATCGTAAAACTTCTCCATCTTTTTCTTTCTCATCTTTTCTGTCCTTTAAAAGAAAGAAGTAAAAAAGAACATAAAGTTTCCAAAGAAGAATGTTTGGTTTGCCAGTGTGAATATAGTTCTCTTTATTCACAACTATAATCCACTTTGGAAAAATCTATTAAACTTGGCCTGCTACTGATTTTCTCCACTTATTAAACATGAGAAGTACTTGGCATTTTTAAAAATGTATCAGTTTTATGGCAGTATTTCTCACATGAACTAGCAGCAAGCACTATTTGAAATGATGGTATACATCCAGCAATTCCATTAATCATTATCATAAAAAATACATTGATGGTGGATTCTTGGAAAGTCAAACAAAATTGTCTTTGAAGCATCTTTTTGTGGACTCTCACCATCTCTCATTTTAAAGCCAATATTTTCCTTTGTGTGTGTGTGGAAAGCTCTTCATTGGCATCTGTGAAGCAAAGATTTTGTGTGTGTGTGTGTGGTATTGGAGATTGAACCCAGAGGCACTCTACCTCTCACCTACACACCTACCCCTGTTTTATTTTGAAACAGGACCTTGCCAAGTTGCTAAGACTGGCCTCAAATCTGTGATGAATGGAGCTTTAAGCAATCAGGCAGAATTAGTTGATTGGAATTTGTTTAGTTGAGTGGGCAGAGAGGGGGTGTACTGCTGTGCTGAGAACCCCTAAAACACCAGAGTGAGGAAGAGTTGACTCTGGGTGACTTGTACCCACATTAACTGGTAGTTATCCTGTATATTGATTCCAAAAGTATATGGGTCCACTGTTGAAACTTTAGAATATAAAGCTAAGTGTTAAGATAACAAAAATCACTTATTAGCCCATCAGCCATAAATAAAAGTCTATTTTTAAAGATATGTATTATGTATGACATAAATTAGGATCATATTGTCTATTCTGTTTTATAATTTACTATTTATATTCTAATGTACCATTAAATATTCTTCTAAATCTTCACTATTAATGGCTATATAATAGTTATCTAAATGGACTATACTTTTTTAGCCCTTGTCCTATTGTGGAGCATTATGTATATGCACATTTTTTCTATTATAAATAATTTTACATTATAAATATTTGCATCTAAATATTTACATATTTTTAACCCTAGGATGAACTCCTAAAGCATAAATTTTCACCACAGAATATGGATATGGATATTTTGAGGTCTTTGTTTTAGGATTTTTCTACAGCTTTTTGTATCTAAAGCGCTTTGATTAGGCTAAGGCTACACTATTAAGAGTGAAGATGTGACTCTGCGGAAATCTCTAAGAATTGGTATTTATATGGATCCCCTTTTCAGTGGCACAAGTTGGGGAACCACTGTATAGATATAACTGAAAAGTCCAGTACCATCATCCCTGCATAATATTTTGCTTTTCTTTTTACCTGATTACATGTTTTTTTTTTTTTTTTTTTTTTTTTACCACTGCATGATGTTCAACTACTATTGAAAACAGATTACTGCAGAATTAGGAAAATAAGGGGAAAAGTGTCAATGTACCAGTTTATGGCATTTCTTTTAACAGGAAAGAGAAATTACATCCTGTTGTTTGATAAACATTGGTGGGATTATATTGTCCCCTTGGAAGAATCTCTAGTGGGCCCAGGCCTCGTAGTGAGTTGGATATTCCCAGTAGAAACTGTCATTCATCGATCACTTCTGGTCCTGTATACCTATCAAGCATTTCCTCTGCAATGCTCAGGACTTCTCCTGACTTTGTGAGGTGGGTATTATCACCCCATCCCTTTGTAGATTAAAAAAAAAAAAAAAAGAGCAAGGCTTAGTAAGGATCTGAAATATCCACAGGCCTTAGAGCTGGTGGCTCTCCTTTCTAGAAGTCACCAGAATGTAAGTCCCTTGAGAACACTGAACTGTTCACTGGCTTCTAGATAGCTCTAGATCCATGGTTGATATGTTGTAAGGTCTCAATTAATATTTGTTAATGCTGAATAAATGAATTGGCAGAGGTAGGACTTGAACCGTAGTTGTTTTGAAGCAGAAGCTCTTTTTGCCAGGCAGATACCAACTTCTTCAGAGTGTTAGCGTTTCAGTGAGAGACCGAGTGTGAAGTTTGCCTCTGTGTGCTTGCTCTTTCAGACTTGATGTGGCTTTTCCCCATTTCCAGGTGACCAGGTAGAAAAACTGCTTCACATACAATTTCACTGCAGTTTGGGGGATGTTCTCCAGAGAAGTCAAGTTTAACTAAAATGATGCTGAGTCTGTAAGAGGCCAAGGGGCATCAACAACTGCTCGAGTGAACTTAGGAACTTTATTTGAGAGAAGATTCTAGCATCTGAGCTTTGTAATGCTTACAAGTTCTTTAAGAATGTGCTTTCTTGGCCGGGCGTGGTGGCGCACGCTTGTAATCCCAGTACTTTGGGAGGCGGAGACCGGAGGATCTGGGTTCGTGGCCAGCCTCAGCTCTCTCTCTCCCTCTCTCTCTCTCCTTAGTGAGGCCCTCCACAACTTTGTGAGACCCAGTTTCAAAATAAAAGTATAAAAAATAGGGCCAGGGGCGTAGCATGGAGGTAGAACGCCCCTGCATTCAATCTCCCGTACCGCAAAAAAAAAAAAAAAGAATGTGCTTTCTTTTGAGTCTCCCTTTGAATCTGCTGTGGAAGTTTTTCAGCACTGGATTTATTTATTGGTGTCTAATCCCCATCTCCAGAAAAAAAATATTCCCTGAAAACTCACAGTGCTGTGATGGTCTGAGTTCACACAGTGTTTTCCAGAAAGCATGCAGCTTTGTTAAAGGTCAGAGGTCTGATAGGCAATGAGGTCAAGCTAATTTATCTTCACAAAGACTTGTTGGCAATTTTGTTCTATCCATCACATTTGAATACCAAATCCAGCAATCTACCATTTCCTAGTTTTTTTTGCATGTATATTTATTATAGATATCCTTGGTAGTATAAAGCAGACATAAGGACTTAACACACTGACTGACTTTGTTAACTCACATGAGCAGAAGTGGGGGATTTATATACCCCCCAAATTGTGTTTAATTAAATCACAGCTTGCTGGTTTTCAGCTCAACAAGGATTTGTTTAAGGTCTCCTGTGTGACATCATGCTAGATGTGGAAAAATACAGACATGAATAAATCAATCCATTGCTCCTTGGAAGTCACAGTCTAGTCAGAAACAAAGAGACAAATGTCATGGAGCGTAGCATGGTCAGGGCTGCTGTAGCTAGGGGTGAGGCAGGACTAGAGACCCACAGAGCATCACCCAGGAGAAGTGGGGCGGACAGGTCCAAACCCTCATTTCCCACTTGGACTCATGCCACAGTCTTCCATGGTGTTGCCAAAGAATCCTTCTAGAACTTTTGAATTCAGTCATGTTATGTCTATAGTTAAATGCCTCAACAACTCCACATTGGCTGCCCCACAGCCCTTTCTCAGCACCCCTGCTCCCCTTTGTGTCCCACTCCCTTTACAGCCTGCCAGCAGAGTTCAAATCTGGCTGCTTTTGCTTTTAGCACCATGGTTTTTGGCAAATTACTAATCTCTCCGTAGCTCAGTTTGTTTTAACTGGTATAATCACCATAATCTACCTTGGAATGCTATTGTGAGGGTTAAGTGATTTAATATAAAACTCTTATTTAATATTAAATAACACATAGGGCGTGCTATAGAAGTGATGGTGGTTATTATTGTGGTTCTTTTCTCTATCCCAGTCTGATTTATCCTCTGCACTTCCACTATTGTATATATTCACTATCGAGTAGATTATTAGGTTGCTTCTCACTATTTCATGACATAACTTATCATTTAGAGTTATTGCCCTTATTAGATTGTAAACTCTGAGATTAGATATTTCCCTACAAATTTTGTTTTGTGTTTGTACCTCCCCACGGAATCAAATTTCAGTGCATATTGGCAGGTATTCAAACATTTGTTTATTGATAGAAGGGTAAGTCTTTTTGTTCCCCTCCAAACCTGTCCTTGTGAAGTCTTTTGCAACCCTTCTTTCCTTTTCTGTTTTCCTTTGTGCTGCTAGCGTTAACATTTTTAACATATTTCTTCTGTAGCTCTTCTCTGGTTCCATCACAGTCATTTATTTTAGTGTCCACTGACCCTTTGGTTCTCTGTAAGGGTCAGAGTTGCCTTCATTGCCTCTCTGGCCATTAGCACATGGAATGCACGCACTAGATGTTCATATTTCACTAAATGCTTAAGAAAGAAAGAATAATACACATTCAATTAATGCCAGTGACTTGAGGGAGCCAGTGAGGAAAAAACAAAGCAAAACAAAACAGGGTTTTTAAAGTGTCTGTCTCTTTTGGCTCACTGTCTAAGCAATACCTGATGATTTAGGGACCTTAACTAAATAATCTGGAAACTCCAAATAAATATTCTTTTAACTCAGAAGTAAAACATTCCAATGATTTTCCTTTGCCTCCCAGTTTCATGTTTTCTGTGGTAAGATATTTTTTCTATGGTTTCTAAGAAAATACCAAAATATATAAATACCCAAAATATTATAGAGGTAAGTGGACAGTGGATTTTGACATTGCTGAATTAAACTAGTTTGAGAAGAAACTTCATACTGCATAAGATTTCTCAGCTCTGAGAGTTGCTAAATTTCCTACTAGAACTATTATGATGGGGTGTTTTGTAGAAGAGAAGTAGAGATTTCAAATTTCATCTTTTATGGGTATGATTACACATGAGAAATGATGGTTTCTATTGTCATACCTTTGCTTCAATTCCATGCTACATATTATATTATAAAAGATAAATCTAAGTGACTTTAACAATTAAGAGGTGATTCCAAAAAAATCAGCATGTGTCTTCTACTTAAGAGGATAAAGAGCTGCATATACCATGTGTAATTTCAACCAGTGGTTACAGTTTAAATCCTTGCTTACCACCAAATCTTTCCATAGTTTTCCTTTTCTTCCAGTTATATCCTGTACAAATACCTATGTCCATTAGTCCTCTTTAGCCGTTCCACCCGCACCTTGACTCCCTGTCCCCTTTTCTGCTCTGTCCTGCCTTCCCATTTCCCAGGCCGCATCATCTTTTTATCTCATTTCCACACTCACACTCCTAGATTTCAGGCCAGTTAGGTCCATTACAATCCCTAATTTTTTTTGTGTGTGTGTGTGGTGCTGTGGATTGAACCCAGGGTCATTCTACCTCCGAGCTACAACCCCAGCCCTATTTTATTTTTTATTTTGAAACAGGGTCTCACTAAGTTGTGAAGGGCCTCACTAAGTCGCTGAGGCTGTCTGTAAACCTGCGATCCTCCTGTATCAGCCTCCCGAGTACTGGGATTACAAGCGTGCACCACCACACCCAGTTTACAATCCCTAATTTCAAGTCAAGATGGGCTGCTGGAGCATGAGAATCATTTTATTCTTCCTTTGTTGACTTAGTCTTTATTATTCCTCTCATTTACTGCCACCCTTCACATGGGAGTCCTAAGTCCCCTCAGTTACATCAGAGTCCTACCTTGACCTCACTCCAATAGATGCTTCTTATTTGGCTGAGGAAGTTGAGGGGGTTCCTCATCAGCTGCTTCCAACTTCTGCATGCTAAGTTTTCATGTATGTGTTTTTTGTTGTTGTTGTTGTTCTTTACTTTTGTATCTTCCTCTCAGCCTTCTGACATACCTATCTTTGAAGCTATTTGAGGCTAACTCCCTGAAAGTGTTCCATTCTATACATAAAACATGACTTTTTAAACCTGTTTCCTTAAGATGAGTTTAGTTTATTTCTGTTTTTTTAATGAATACAAAGTTTTGAAATACCCATGCATAGCCGGGCGTGGTGGCGCACGCTTGTAATCCCAGTACTTGGGAGGCTGAGACCGGAGGATCTGGGTTCGCGGCCAGGCTCAGCTACTTAGTGAGGCCCTCCACAACTTCGTGAGACCCGGTTTCAAAATAAAGGATAAAAAAAAGGGCCGGGGGTGTAGCTTGGAGGTAGAACGCCCCTGGATTCAATCCCCAGTACCGCAAAAAAAAAAAAATACCCATGCATAACTGTACTGCCCACTTGTGACAGTATAGACAGTGCTTGTTTTCCTGATTCTCTGACATGCATGTTTTCAGTTACCACTGTTTAATTAAATAACACCAGCTCCCCAACAACATGGTTCAAAATTCAGTTACTCAGGTATATTAACTATTATTGCATAAAATACCAACTTTACTGCTAGTTCATTAATCTGCAGATTACTGAGTAAACAACAAGTGTATATCATAGTCTATGACCAGTCACATCACTTTTTCAAAGTCTGCCAGCAGTTGTCCATTATGCATCTTTTAGTTGGTTCATGCACAGACCCCAAAGCATGTAATCGTGTTGCTGCTTTGCTTTCCGGTAGTAAGCCTACAAGACATGGCATTTTTTAAAGATGGATAATCAAAAAGGGAATTGACTGGTAAAGAATGAAAATGCAATACGGAAAAGAAAAGTGATGATGCTGGAAGTGAAATTCAAATAGAGCATAAATGGGGGTGTTGAAGAAATAGCTAACTGTGGAAATGTGGCCACTGCCACAGGTCGGGAGACTAGATGTGAAGTCAGGAATTTAGTGAAGGCAGATTTATGGACATGTGCGAGGAGAGTGTTTATGACAAAAGGATGAAGATGTCCCAGAGGAAATGACATTGCCACCAAACTTTAAGAGTTGAGAATGCAAAGGTCAAAACATTGGAAGCCAACGTAAACTTAGAAATATGATAATTCCCCAAGGCATAAAAAAGATCCTCGTTCTGTATTATAACTTATATGGTAAGTAAGAAGAAAATAAGTATTGCTCCATCTATTCTAGATAAGTTTTATGAAGAAATACAACTTTAAAAGCCATTATTTTAATGTTTTAAATTGCAGTGTACTATAGGGTAGTTTTACTACTTTTTCATTTCCCTCTATATTTATAATTGACAGTAAAATTTTGATAGTTATTGTAATTGACAGTAAAATAGGTTTTAATGTTTTTGGTAGATATGTGATAATTAATTACCCTTCCATACCTTTGGGTCAGTATATACTACCATCAAAGGTTTAGTAGAATTCATTAGTATTATTTTCTGATACCTTGTTCTATCCATTTGTTCTTGTTAACTTCTTTGTTTAAACTCTTCCTTTGATAGTCTCCTGTTTTCATGGGCATACAGTAATTTCCCATTTCCACAGGGGATATGTTACAAGAATCTCAGTGGATGCTTGAAATTGCATAGTATGGAACCATGTGTGTGTGTGTGTGTGTGTGTGTGTGTGTGTGTGTAGATGTATATGAAACATAGATGTATATATAGTGTGTGTATATGTATACAGAGAAACATAGATGTATGTGAAACATACATATGATAAAGTTTAAAAAGTAGACACAGATTTACAACAAGAACTAATAATAAAATAAAAACAATTATAACAATATACTGTGGTAAGGTTTGTAAATGTAGTCTCTCTCAAAAATATCTTACTGTAGCCGGGCGTGGTGGCGCACGCTTGTAATCCCAGTACTTTGGGAGGCGGAGACCGTAGGATCCGGGTTCGCGGCCAGCCTCAGCTCTCTCTCTCTCTCTCTCTCTCTCTCACTCTCTCTACTTAGTGAGGCCCTCCGCAACTTCGTGAGACCCGG
>PVJS01032323.1:0-22848 GCA_004027185.1 Glis glis | reverse complement strand
ATATCCTGTGCATTACAGCCTTAACTTTCCATCTAGTGCTGAGAAAGCATTTCACCAAAAACAGGAGACAGACATAATTTCAGAGGAGTGAGAATTCCAAGACCCAGGACACCTTTTTCTACGGGCATACTTCCTTGAAGCTTTTGCCACGTCATGCGTGTAGGTTCACGCAGACTCCGTAGGAGGCAAGGCCGTGGCACTTTATAACCTCCAAGGAGGTATGATTTTTATCACTCCTTTTCTTTTGTAGCATAACAGACATTGTCTAGATACCTACTGTGTGCAAAGCCTTATGCTAGCTCCTAGGGGATATAAAATTACTAAGTCACTCCTAGCCCTGTTTGGGATTATAAAACATATACTGCTTTATATATAACATAGAGAGCTTATATATGATATTTAAGATATGTAGCTATAGAGTTTCTCAATCCTAGGAATGTCTGTTTTCAGTTGTAAGACACAGACTGATTTGTGCAGTATGAAACAATTTTATAAAATCAAGTTATACTGATTCAGCTATTTTGCTTATGAATATATGATGATTGTTTAAACTCACATAGGTTGTATCTAGTCAATATTTGTGCTGTTGACAGAACATCAAAACTAACAAATTTAGTACCAGAAAAAAATTACAGAAATTCAATAAATAAAATGTGTATCTCCTCTTCATTTTCTATATATACTTCACCTTTCAGCATATAGATTTTCTTTCTTTTCTTTATGGTACTAGGAATTGAACCCAGGGGTGTACTACCACTGAGCTACATCCCCAGCCTTTGTTAATTTTTAATTTTGAAGCAGGGTCTCACTAAGTTGCTGGCCTCAAACTTGGCAATCCTCCTGTCTTAGCCTCACTAGTACTGGGATCACACGTGTGTACCACTATGCCTGGCTTATTTTCTTTTTTATAAGTTCTGCTTTATGTATTTTTAAATGTAAGGGGAATTTGGAAGGACATCTCTTCGTTCATTAGACAACTAGCACATGCCTGCTGCATGTCAGAAACTTCTAAATTACAGGGGTGTGGCAGTGAGCAAGACAGACATGCTCTGCTCTTGTGAAATTTATATTTTAGTAAGCAGCAATTACACAAATGAGGTACTTTCCATTAGTGCTAAGTGTTAGGGAGGAAATAAAAAAGTGACATGACGTGATTGAGGAGGAGCTTTTCTGCACAGGGACGGACTCTCTGAGGCCCATGACATTTGAGATGAGAGCTAAAGTATTAGAAGGAGCTGTCTCTGAGAAGAATCCTGGGCAGCAACAATAGCAGATACAAAAGGCCTGAAGTGGGACTAAGATTGGCCTATTTGAAGAAGAAGAAAAAAAAAATAACTGGTATGGCTGGAATGTAGTGGACAAGAAAGGAAATTAATTGGGATAAAGTTGGAGAGGTAGCCAGAGCCTCATAGGCCAGGATAGATGGCATTCTGATCCCCTTGGTCTGGTTGGATATTCTGGGGGCCTAGGCAGAGGTCTTTTCTCTTTTCCTGTTCCTTGTTAATTAATCTTTTCTACAGAAACATGTTTTCACTTGGTATAGATAACTGTTGCCGACAGTTTTAAGCCTCCAGTTTTGCACTCATTTGATGGAAGAGTAATGAGGATTTGCTTTATCTTGGATTTAATCATTAACAGGGTTTATATAGAATGGGTTTTATCATGGAGGGGTGGAAGTGAGGAGTCTTATAAGAGAGCATTAAAATAATATTAAGAAGAGGATACAAGACTAAGAGCAGGAATGGGCTCTAGAAGTAGTGGTCTAGGCATGAGCATCTTCTAAAATGCAGAGGGGATCGTCTGTCCTTGATGGCCACAGCTTTCTAGGGTCCCTGTAGGATTAGAAGAAAGGTTCTCTCTGCATAGGGGAAGAAGGTAGGTATTTTCAATGTAAGGAGTTAGGGGGCAAAAGCTACAGAGGTAGCAGCTATTTTTTTTTTGGTAAAACTCTTTTTTTTAATTTATTATATTTATTGGTGCATTGTAGTTATACATTTTGGCAAGTGTCAGGGTATCAGAAGCATGCATGCACACATTGCTCATTTAGCCCTCCCTCAAATCCCACCCCATTCCCTCCCCCTTTCCTCCTTTCCATGCTCAGCATAGTGATCAACTCTGATAAGTTTGTTTATACACATCATGTGCATTAGTGTATTTCCCTCTTCCCCCCTCCCGTCTCCCTCACTTAGGTTGCCTTCTTTGCTCAACTAAAGTTTTCTCCTTCTTTGTCTGGAGTTCCTTCTAAGTTCCATTCTCCCTAGCTTCCACATATTAGGGAGAACATCCGACTTTTCACTCTTTGCAATTGACTAATCTCACTTAGCATAATGTCTCCAGTGCCCTCCATTTCCCTGCAAATGATGTAATTTTGTTCTTTTTTATGGCTGTATAAAATTCCATTGTGTACATAACCCATAGTTTTGTGATCCATTCATCTGTCGATGGACACCTTGGCTGGTTCCAAAGTTTGGCAATTGTGAATTGTGCAGCTAAAAACATAGATACACATGCATTAGTATGATAGTTTGGTTTCAGTTCTTTTGGGTAGATGCCTAGAAGTGGTATTGCTGGGTCATATTGTAGGTTCATTCCCAGTCTTCTGAGGATCCTCCACACTGTTTTCCAAAGTGGTGGCACTAATTTGCAATCCCACCAACAGTGTATTAAGGTTTCTGCTTTTCCACATCCTCGCCAGCACTTGTTGTTTGTGTTTTTAATGATTGCCATTCTAATTGGGGTTAGGTGAAATCTCAGGGTAGTTTTGATTTGCATCTCTCTGATTGCTAATGATGTTGAACATTTTTTCATACATTTATTGGCCATTTATATTTCTTCTTCTGTGAAGTATCTATTTAGTTCACTTGCCCATTTTTAATTGGATTATTTGTTTTTTTATTGGTGATTTTTTTAAGTTCTCTGTATATTCTAGATATGAGTCCTCTATCAGAGGAGTAGCTGGGAAAAGTTTTCTCCCATTCTGTCTGCTCTCTGTTGAGGTTCTTAATTGTTTCCTTTGCTGCACAAAAGCTCTTTAGCTTAATGGAATCCCATGTATTGATCCTCATTTTAATTTCCTGTGCCTTTGGGGTCTTGTTGAGGAAGTCTTTACCTGTGCCTATGTGTTGAAGTGTTGGGCCTATGCCCTCTTCGAGTAGCTGCAAGGTCTCTGGTCTGATTTCTAGGTCTTTGATCCATCTCGAATTGACTCTTGTATAAGGTGAGAAAGTGGGGTTTATTTCTATTTTTCTGCATATGGTTAGCCAGTTTTGCCAGCACCATTTGTTGAAGAGGCTATCTTTTTTCCAGTGGGTGTTTTTAGCCCCTTTGTCAAAAATCAATTGGCTGAATGTGTGTGGGTTTGTTTTGGAGTCTTCTATTCTGTTCCATTGGTCTATGTGTCTGCTTTTGTGCCAATACCATGCTGTTTTTATTACTATGGCATTGTAGTATAGTTTGAAGTCAGGTATTGTGATGCCTCCTGCATGGTTCTTGTTGCTGTAACTACTTTGGCTATTCTGGGTTTTTTGTTGTTCCAAATGAATTTAAGGACAGATTTTTCTATGTCAGTGAGGAATGACTTTGGTAATCTAATGGGTATTGCATTGAATCTGTAGAGCACTTTTGGAAGAATGGCCATTTTGATGATATTTATTCTGCCTACCCAAGAGCATGGGAGATCTTTCCATCTTCTAAGATCTTCAATTTCTTTTTTCAATGTTTTATAGTTTTCCTCGTAGAGGTCTTTTACCTCCTTGGTTAGGTTTATTCTCAGGTATTTTATTGTTTTGGGGATATCGTGAGTGGAAATGTCTTCTGGATTTCTTTTTCAGTGGATTTATGGTTGGCATACAGAAAAGCTTCTGATTTTTTAAGATTGATTTTGTATCCACTTTGCTGAATTTGTTGATCAGTTCTATGAGCCTTTTTGTTGGATCTTCTAAGTATAATATCATGTCATCTGCAAATAGAGATAGTTTCAGTTCCTCTTTTCCTATTTGTGCTCCTTTTATTTTCTTCTCTTGCCTTATTGCTCTGGCTAAAGTCTCAAGCACTGTATTGAAAAGGAGTGGTGAAAGGAGACATCCTTGTCTTGTTCCTGTTTTTAAAGGGAAGTCTCGAAGTTTTTCCCCATTCAGTATGATGTTGGCTGTGGGCCTATTGTATATTGCCTTTATGATGTTGAGGTATGTTCCTTCTATTCCAATTCTCTGCAGTGTTCTTATCATGAATGAGTGTGGATTTTGTCAAATGCTTTTTCAGCATCTATTGAAATGATCATGTGATTTTTGTCTTTAGTTCTGTTTATGTGGTGGATTACATGGATTGTTTTTCGTATGTTAAACCAGCCTTGCATCCCTGGGATGAACCCGACTTGGTCATGATGTATGATTTTCGTGATGTGGTTTTGAATGCACATTGCTAGTATTTTGTTTAGAAGTTTTGCATCTAAGTTCATCAACGATATAGGTCTGTAGTATTCTTTTCTTGAGCTGTCTTTATTTGGTTTTGGTATTAGTGTGATGTTGGCTTCACAGAATGTGTTTGGGAGAGTCCCGTCTCTTTCTATTTCATGGAATAGATTGAGGAGTATTGGGATTAGTTCTTCTGTAAAGGTTTTATAAAATTCACCTAGGGAACCATCTGGACCTGGACTTTTCTTTGATGGTAGGCTTTTTATTGCTGCTTCAATCTCTTTAATTGCTATTGGTCGATTTAAATTTTCTTTGTTTTTTTCATTTGGCAGTGTTTGTTTCATTTTGTTTTAAAACAGGTTCATTGACTTCTTAAAATAGTATAAATATATGCTAGAAAAATATCACTTTTTTGATTTTTTTTATTTTAATCATTTTTTTTCAGTTTGGTGTTAACATACATGCACACAGCTCTTGGTGTTCCTCCCCCCGTCTCCCCCCTCCCACATGTAGCACTGAGATCGATTTAAATTTTCTATATCTTCGTGATTCAACTTAGGAAGGTTGTATGTGTCTAGAAATTTGTCAATTTCTTCTAGGTTTTCCATTTTGTTGGAGTATAGTTTTTCAAAGTAGTTTCTGATTATCCTCTGGATTTCCCTTCTGTCGGTGGTAATATCACCTTTTTTTTTTTTTTTTTTTTTTTTGCAGTACCGGGGATTGAACCCAGGGGCGTTCTACCTCTGCGCTACACCCCTGGCCCTATTTTTTTATACTTTATTTTGAAACCGGGTCTCACGAAGTTGCGGAGGGCCTCACTAAGTAGAGAGAGAGAGAGAGAGAGAGAGAGAGAGAGAGAAAGCGCTGAGGCTGGCTGCGAACCTGGATCCTCCGGTCTCCGCCTCCCAAAGTACTGGGATGACAAGCGTGTGCTACCACGCCTGGCAATATCACCTTTTTCATCTCTTATTTTAGTAATTTGGGTTGATTCTCTCTTTCTTTTGGTTAGGTTGGCTAGTGGTTTATCTATTTTGTTTATTTTTTCAAGGAACCAGCTTTTGGTTTTGTTGATTTTTTTGTATTTTTTTATTCTCTACTTCACTGATTTCTGCTCTGATTTTAATAATTTCCTGTCTTCTACTAGCTTTGGGGTTAGACTGTTCCTGTTTTTCAAGGGCTTTGAGGTGTGTCATTAGGTTATTTATTTGGTGATTTTCTGTTCTTATGTGGGCACTCAGTGCTATGAATTTTCCTCTTAATACTGCCTTCAGGGTGTCCCAGAGATTTTGATATGTTGTTTCTCTATTTTCGTTTGTTTCTAGGAATTTCTTAATTTCTCCCCTTATTTCTTCTTTTACCCATTCCTCATTCAGCAGTGTGGTATTCAGTCTCCATGTGTTTATGAGGTTTCTCTGGGTCTTCTTATAGTTGATTTCTAGTTTCATTCCATTATGGTCTGAAAAGACGCAGGGGATTATGTCACATTTTTTGAACTTGCTAATACTCACTTTGTGGCCTAGGATATGGTCTATTTTAGAGAAAGTTCCATGAGCAGCAGAAAAAAATGTGAATTCAACTGTAGTTGGGTGGAATATTCTGTATGTATCTACTAGGTCCATTTGGTTTATGGTGTTCCTTAGGTCTGTATTGCGGTAACTCCAGCGGACGATCTACTCCGTGGTTCCTGCCACGAACGGTCGCTGCTCCCTGCAGCTTCCTAACAAATAGTCTGGTTCCTGCCACAGATGGTCGCTGCACCAAGCAGCTTCCTGACAAATAGTCTGTGGTTCCAGCCACAGATGGTCGCTGCCCAGACAGCTTCCTGAATTCTGTGGTTCTAGCCATGGAAGGTCGCTGCACCAGGTAGCTTACTAACAATGGTCTTCTTGCACGAAACAACAGGAAGTCTGATATAGTAATTTGCAAAATAATTACATTTAATAATCGGGGCTTCGGGGAGGAGATAGAGATGACAAATTCTCCTGGCCTTCTATAGCCAGGGCCTTATTTTTATAGAAACTTTAAAAGTTAATCAAACACAGAAATCAGCAATTATCTCAGGTTATGGTAAAGGTGGTCAGTGAGGCAGACATGTGACAAACTTAGGAGAAGGAGGGATTAACCATTACTGGGTGGAGACGACATCAAAGACAGTGCCTTAAAGATTGCACCAGGTCCCTTGGAATGTGTCCGTTTGCGGACAGATCCCACCCAGCCAAATACCATGTATCCAAACTGGGCTGGTCCAAGATGATAATCTCAGTGTCTTCTAAGACAGGCCTCGGCCCCTAACAGGTCTGAGGCATCTTTACTGACCTTTTGTCTTGAAGATCGATCTAGTGGTGTGAGAGGTATGTTGAAGTCTCCCAATATTATTGTATTGGGATCGATGCGTGATTTAATGTCGTGAAGAGTTTCTTTTATGAAAGTGGTTGCACCTATGTTTGGGGCATAAATGTTGGCTATTGTTATATTCTCTTGCTGGATTGTTCCTTTTACCAGTAAGAAATGACCTTCTTTGTCTCTTCTGATAAGTTTAGGTTTGAAGTCTAATTTGTCTGATATCTTAATTGCTACTCCTGCTTGTTTTCGAGTTCCATTAGCATGGATTACCTTCCTCCACCCCTTCACCTTTAGTTTGTGCACATCTTTACTTGTTAGGTGTGTTTCTTGCAGGCAGCATATAGATGGATTGTGATTTTTAATCCATTTTGCCACCTTATGTCTTTTGATGGGGAGTTGAGGCCATTTATATTCAGCGTGATTATTGAGAGATGGGTTTTCATTCTTAACATTTTGAGTTTTCATTTCTGTTTGAGGTAGTGTTTGTTCTTTGCCTAGTTGTTTGTTTGATGGAAATCACTGTTTCTCTGGTTCTGGCATTTCCTTGTTATTTCTTCTTTGTACTTAATCTCTTTGAGCATTTTCTCTAGTGCTGGTTTGGAAGACATAAAGTCTTTCAGCTTGTTTTTCATGGAAGGTTTTTATTTCTCCATCAAATTTGATAGATATCTTTGCTGGGTAGACAAATCTTGGCTGGAAGTTGTTTTCTTTCAGAGTTTGGAATATGTCACTCCAGGCCTTCCTGGCTTTCATGACGTGGTTTGGAAGGTCGGGAGTGATTCTCACTGGTTTGCCTCTGAATGTTACTTGGTCTTTTACTCTCACTACTTTTAGGATTCTCTCCTTGGCCTCTACATTAGTCAGTTTGATTATTATGTGGCATGGTGAACCTCTTCTCTGATCATGTCTATTGGGGGTTCTATATATTACCTGTACCTGTGTATTGACCTGTCTTTCTGTGTTTGGAAAATTTTGTAATATTACTTCTCTGAATAGATTATTGATTCCTTTAGTTTCAGCTTCCAATCCCTCTTCTATGCCTATTATTCTTATGTTTGCTCTTTTAAGACTGGCTGAGATCTCTTCAATGTCCAATTCATGCTGTCGAATTGTTTTTTCTAATTTATATACTATGTGTTCATTTTTGGAGAGGTCATCTTCTAAGAATGAGATTCTGTTTTCCATGTGGTCTAGTCTATTGTTGATGGTCTGTATTGATGCCTTCATTTCAATTATTGCATCCTTCACTCCCTTCAGAGCTTCTTTTTGATTCCTGTTCAGGGTGTCGGATTCTTTGCTTATTTGATCCTTCATTGCTTTAAGGCTATCTCTGAATTCTTTTCGGAAATCCTGTATCATTTCTTCTATTGAAGTTCTGAGTTGTCCTTCTGGCAATCTTTGTACTTCTGAGTTGGCGGGTTCTGTTGTTGTGGGATTGTGGGGGCTCATTGTTTCTTTGCTATTCTTCCTTTTCATGATTTCAGGTTTCTTATGTTTATACCTTCGTTGCTTTTGGTAGTTCTCTCTCTCTCACTCTGTATGTATCCTATGTCTAATCCCTCTCCCTTTATAGTTTCTTATCCTGGAGGTAGATAGTTGCTACTAGGTGAGCCTTAAAAGTGAGTAGCCTTTACTGAATGGTTATTCTCACTTGCTTGTTATAATGTCCATTTGTAGGCCTAATTCTTGGTCTCCCTCAGTGATTGGGACCCTTGCCTGGTGCCTCTCACTACCTGTGCAAGCAACCAGTGCCGCTATTGCCCCTCTCGCTGCCAGCGTGGGTCTCTGCGGTCTCCACTTGGGCTGTCCCTATGTCTCTCACTGTCTACACCTATGGCAGGTGTCACCAGCCGGGGGCCCTGCGCTTGTGTCTCTCTTTGCCTACAGAAGCAGCGGGTGTCGCTTTGCCCCGTTTCTGTGCAAACACGGCACTCCGTGTTTTCCACAGAGAGGGCTGGTTTGGTTCACTTTTCTCCAGGTACCACAGCTGTATGTCCTGTTGTGATCCCCAGGGACTCTATAAGGGTACTATGACCCGTGGGCTGCAAGTTTGTCCCACCCAAATGTCACCAGGGACCGTCTGCTTATCCACGCGTCTACCGCATCCCACAGCAGACCCCACTCCCACCTCCGCCGGGGCAATCCGCACAGTCTCAGACCCTGCGAGTCCCTGTGGCCACGCTGGGTGGTCTCCCCCTGGGGCAGCTCGTTGACTTATGGTCTCGTTGAGCGCTGCTCTTAATCCCTGGGTGGGGGGCTCAGTTGCTGCCGCAGGTTCTGGTCAGGCCTCCAGACCCTGGGGACTCTGCCGAGTGTGGATCAAATTGCTGCTCGCTTTTGTCACTGATGCTCTGCAGTGCTGGTTTTAGAAGAGCTCCCTGGCTTCTTTGTTGGTGGCCTGCAGAAGCTGCAATGCCGGTAGCCTCCGGCACGGTCTGACCAAGATGGCGCCACTGACACTTCTACTGATGCAGGAGTTTGGGTCTATGTCACGCGTGGAACGAGGTGCTGCTCACCTTTACTCCTGCTATTCTGCAGCTGCTGGATTCACAACCAGTCACTGGCATCTCCGTTGGTATTGTGTAGGGGCCACAATGCTGGTAGCTGCCAGTAAAGTCCTTACAAGATGGTGCCGCTGCAGCCCCTGTAGCTGCCACCGTTTGGTCTCTTGAGTGTAGAGCAAGCTGCTACTTGCTTTCATCTCTGCTGACCTGTAGCTGCTGAACTTATAACAGGTCTCTGATTTCTCTGCTGGCGGCATGTGGAAGCTGCAATGCCGGTAGCGGCTGGTGCAGTCTGGCCAAGATGGCGCCGCCGCCGTTCCTTAGGTAAGGTGCCAGTAAAACTCTTATAAGTCTGCCTGATAGGTAGCAGCTATTTGTATTTGGTTATTTAGTAATTAAACATTTTTAAGGTGAGATTTTTCTGGGGATTGGGTACTTTACAACTGAGCTATATCCCTAGCACTTTTTATTGTTTTATTTTGAGATAGGGTCTCACTAAGTTGCCAAAGCTGGCCTGAAATTGCTATCCTCCTGCCTCAGTTTCCTGACTGAGATTGCAGGCATATTTTGCCATGCCCGGCCTTTCTCTTACATTCTTGCCTTCAAGTGTTTATATTCTGTGTGTGTAGGTGAAGTACACAGGTAACCACCACACAGGTCTGTGTTGAAAGGTTTCAAAGGAGTTCAGTGGTGACTCAGGTGACCAGAGGCCTCAGCAGGCTGTTGAATGCTTTTATCTGAAGAATTGAGGGGAATGCAATAGTGTTTTCAGAGCTAGAAGGGAACTGGGGTATTTTATGTAATTTATGGTTTTCATAATCTGCCTCACTAAACCTTAAAGTTCATTGAAACTTTGAAGTACCCAGAGATGAAGAGGAAGGAATAGTGAGGGCCTCAAACTATATATATATAAAACATCTGAATGAGATTTGGTTTGAAGAAAGAGGTTCTGTTGACTAGGTCAATAGGTCTATAGGTCCAGCTTCTATATTTTATACAGGGAAAAATAAGCCCACAAAGAAGGAATTTTTTCCCAAAGATGAAAAATATAGCTAGGTAGTTGCAGGACATGAACTACATCTCAAGTATTAAAAATTTTCTCTGGACTTACGACTGACATATCTAGTGATGTTCTGGCAAACCAGTTCTCTGGAAAAACAAAACTCACCTCATAGTTGGGCATGGTGGCTGATGCCTGTTATCCCAATACTTGGGAGACTGAGAAAAGAGGATTGTAGTTTTGAAGCCAGCCTCAGCAACTTAGCAAGACCCAAAATAAAAAAAATAATAAATAAAAGGACTGGGGGTATACTTCAAAGGTGGAATGCCCCTGGGTTCAATCCCCAGTTAAAAAAAAAAAACATTCAGGAGTGGTGGTTCACACATGCCTGTAATCACAGTACTTGGGGAACTGAGACAGGCAGATCACAGGTTTCAGAACAGCCTCAGCAACCTAGCAAGACTCTGTTTCAAAACACAAGTATAAAAGGATTGTGGTTGTAGCTCAGAGGTAAAATGCCTCTGGGTTCAATCCCCAGTACCACACAAAAAAAATCATATTTGTAATGTTTGCCAATTTCTGTGGCATAAATAGTCTCATTATGGCTAATTTCAAGCCATCACTGTGATACTATGGAATACCAAGTTAGGAAAAGAGGTGTGTAATCGGCTGTCATGAGCTAACACCAGCACATCACTGCATCTCTCTGTAGCTAAATGTGATACCAGGGGTTGCCAATATAGTACATGCTATTCGCCCCTCTAATTATAGCATCTTTTAGGAACAACTAAGCTTTTAAAAAGGTATGACTAGCCAGGCGTGGTGGCGCTCACTTGTAATCCCAGTACTTTGGGAGGCAAAGACCGGAGGATCCAGGTTCGTGGCCAGCCTCAGCTCGCTCTCTCTCTCTCTCTCTCTCTCTGTCTCTCTTTCTCTCTCCCTGTCTCTCTGTCTCTCTACTTAGTGAAGGCCCTCCGCAACTTCGTGAGACCTGGTTTCAAAATAAAGTATAAAAAAAAATAGGGCCAGGAGTGTAGCGCGGAGGTAGAACGCTCCTGGGTTCAATCCTCGGTACCACAAAAAAAAAAAAAGGTATGGCTGTTGTTAAGGCCTTTAGAAGTAAATTCAACTTCTCCAAATTAAGTTTACCTTGTCTCCATTTTTATAAAGGATGTATTCACAGGGCACCAAAAATGAGGACAGATCCTGTCCCAGTCCTACAAGAAGTTATGAGAAGTGTTTGTGTTTAGGTTAGTGTAGAAGAGTAGATGTTAGAAAGTAGATTCTCTAGCTGGGCGTGGTGGCCCACGCTTGTAATCCCAGTACTTGGGAGGTTGAGACAGGAGAATCACAGGTTCGCTACCAGCCTCAGCAACTTAGGGAGACCCTGTTTCAGAATAAAAGAATAAAAAGAGGGCTGGGGGTATAGCTCAGAGATAGAATGCCCCTGGATTCCATCCCCAGTACCACCACCAAAAAAAAAAAAGGCAAAAAATAGATTCTCTTAATATGTTAAAAAATGTTTTGCTGAGATAAGCATCTTTGTGAGTATTGATAGCCTTTAAATCTGAACTCTTTCTTTTTCCTCGCTTTACATTCCCGTGGGTCTAAGTCCCAGGGTGCTGGACCCCGTACTTCACAGGCTTCCATCTACAGGGAAGTCCGCCCTGTGCGGTGGATTGTTGGACAGCCACCCAGTCCCTGATTTTTGCCAGGTGGGGTGGAACTCCCAGCCAACCCGTGCCGTGATCTTCGAAGACTGTGCTGTACCTGTGGCCAACAGAATTGGGAGTGAGGGGCAGGGCTTCCTCATTGCCATGAAAGGACTGAACGGAGGGCGGATCAACGTTGGTGAGGACAGGAAGGAGTGGAGCAGGGAGGGAGGGGCTGGGGCCAGCAGCACTGTCCTCTGGGCTCGGTTGAATTGTTGTCACTCTTCCTTTCTAGCTTCTTGTTCTCTGGGGGCTGCTCATGCTTCAGTCATACTCACCCGAGACCACGTCAACGTCCGGAAGCAGTTTGGAGCACCTTTGGCCAGTAGCCAGGTAAGGCTACAGGTGGCTCCTTATTTGCTTTCCACTTTTTAGACTTGCTCTAGGACTCACCCTCTCTAAGAGAGGGAAGCCATGATGTCCTTTGTGGAGCCTGCCACCATCTTAGCCAGAACTTGGGGTTTGTTTCTACCGACTGTTCAGGGCAAACAAAATGGACTTAGAGCCGGGTGTGGTGGCGCACGCTTGTAATCCTAGTACTTGGGAGGTTGAGACCAGAGGATCCGGGTTTGCAGCCAGCCTCAACTTCTTAGTGAGGCCCTCTGCAACTTAGTGAGACCCTGTTTTGAAGTAAACGAATAAAATGGCCTGGGGTGTATCTTGGAGGTAGAATGCCCCTGGGTTCAATCCCCAGTACCACAAAAAAAAAAAAAAATGGACTTAGAAAGCAGTAATCTTTCTCTGTGAAGGAGGCAGGAATCTTTGAAGCACTGATCACTTAAAAAAGGTCTTATCATTAGAGATGTCTTATAAAGGGTCCCAGATCAGGTGCCAGTCTAAGTCTCTCTTTCTTGCCTGGTTCTCTTCTCCCCTGTTGCTGTAGTACCTGCAATTCAAATTGGCAGATATGGCAACAAGGCTGGTTGCCTCACGGCTGATTATCCGCACTGCAGCAGTGGCTCTGCAGGAGGAGCGGGAAGATGCAGTAGCCCTGTGCTCCATGGCCAAGCTCTTTGCTACAGAGGAATGCTTTGCTGTAAGTGATAAGCTATCTGGCCTCCTGGGATGGGCCAGGGAGCAGCTACTAGGCCCATGGATGTTGAGATCATAAGTCAACTCTGGAACCTAGCCCTCCTGGGATGTTGCAGAGATTGCCTTGTGGCTTAAGGCTATAAATTAACTCAGGAGAGGCCTGCACAGGAACTCTCAGAGCTGGCATTTTAGCCTCCATGCTATTACACACTTTGTTGTCACTGTCGTTTGGCACTGTTCTAGATGAGACACTACCTTTGGAAAGTTCAGAGCAGCCCAGTGCCTCTAGCCCACATTTAGCACTGACAGCCATACTTACATTGTCAGAGGCAAAATTATTTCTGCACTGAGACCTCATTGCTGCTAGGTGCTACCTGAACTTCATGTAATGCACTCAGTGATTGTGGGCAGTTTCTCCCCCACAGGTAATAAATAACTGAGAAGGGCAGAGGTTTGTGAGTTGTCTGTCTGGTGGGAACTGAATCTCAGTAGGTGGACTTCCTCTGTTGTCTCTCCTCATATAGAGTATGGACCCCCTCTTTGGGCTTGGGCGTTCATCTGTAGGTTGTTCCTCCTCTCGTTAGTTTACCTTAGGCTGCCAGACTAGGGACTGGAAGGGGGAGAGAAGCCACTTATTCCACAGTCTTCCTGGAATCAAAGACATCTTATTCTGGTCCCCTTACAGATCTGTAACCAGGCTTTACAGATGCATGGTGGCTACGGCTACCTGAAGGATTATGCTGTTCAGCAGTATATGCGGGACTCCAGGGTCCACCAAATCCTAGAAGGTAAGTAGTTACAGGATCAATGCTTTCCTGCCTCTCTGTGTCTATGCTAGCTCGTCCTCAGGATCCTATCAGGCCTGTCTGCTTTTGGCTTCTTCCTTTCCTCATCCCTGCTTTTGAAGTGGCCTCTTGCTACATTAGAAAGAGCACTAGCCTGGGAGCCAGCAGATGCTTCATCCCCATGGGCGAAGCGTCAAATCACTCCACTTCCGTTTTTTTTCTTTATACATTTGAGAGAAGGTTTGGAGATACCATATGAGAAATTCTGTTGAAGACAGTAGTACTCACTATTCTATACTATTATAAAGGGCCTGCTCCCCAGGGATCCCAGAACTTCTATACAGTAATTTACAAGGCAAATGTGAGCCATTATGATTACCAACAGCTCTACAAATTGACCGTTTTAGACAAATGGTCTAAAAGATGTGTATCAAAATTGCTAATAGATTTTTCAGTAAATTGCCAGTATGGTAGCCACAGACATTCTGTCTGGGGAATGTGTAAGCCAGTAGAGTCAGGCTCAGAGCAGGGCCTTCTCCACTCTACAGCTGGTACATAGTCTTGAAGTGACAAGACTATTGCACTGGCCAGTGTACGTAGCTGGGGCTTTCACATCGTAAGAAAAGCAGGTGAGGCAGAGGCTTCTTGAAGGGACTTTTCAGTAAAGTGATGCGGGGCTACTTTAATGGGGATGTTGGAGTAGCCTGTGAGCATTGGTCTCCCCTTCTCCTTCAGAGCACCTTATCAGTACTGAGTAGGCATCAGAATTCCCTGGAGGGCTTGTTAGTATAGATTGCTGGGTCCCAACCCCAGAGTTTCTACTACTGGGTCTAGCTTGGGCCTGAAATTTGCAGCCAACTATATTTATTTCAGGTCACACACCTTCATCCACTTGTAGAAAAATTGGGGTGCTCGTCACCATATTACTTTGCTTCATCATAGGCTAATAAATAAATCTGAAATTTTAGATTTGGCTTTATTTGAGATTGTGTGACTACTCCTTCCTCAAGGGGGTTTATATTTCTCTTTTCATTAAAGGCCACTGCTAAAAGTGAGGCAAACAATCGATCACCTCCTTTCAGGGAAAATGTTTTCTTTTAAAGTTTATTTTTCTGATTACCAAAGGACTATTTATAGATAGTCCTTTATTTATAAAGTTCAAATAGTACCTAGCTACTATTTATTGTTGACAATTTATAAAATATATGAAAAGTAAAAGGAAAGGATCACTCATGTTTCTACAACCAAAACTGGTACTTTTGGACTTTTTCTATGCTTTTGTAGGTATATTTTTAAAAATTTAGGGCTATACTATTTTTATTTAGTGCAAGCATTTTATCATCAGAAGTCTTATGAAAAGTAAATATTATTTCTCATTTTCTGTCATTTTTCTGTACTCTATATAGAGAGATCTGATAATCCCGTCCCTCTCAGGGATAAAAGCAAAAATTCTAGTTGTTTTTTTTTTTTTTTTTTGCAGTACTGGGGATTGAACCCAGGGGCATTCTACCTCTGGGCTACACCCCCAGCCCTATTTTTTATTCTTTATTTTGAAACAGGGTCTCACTAAGTTGCGGAGGGCCTCACTAAGTAGCTGAGGCTGGCTGCGAACCCGGATCCTCCTGTCTCAGCCTCCCAAGTACTGGGATTACAAGCGTGCACCACCATGCCCAGCTAAAAATTCTAGTTTAAATCCATGCCTACCCCGCTGCGGCTAAATCCTTCCTTCTTTCTCCCTCTTGCAGGTAGCAATGAAGTGATGAGAATGCTGATCTCTCGCAGCCTGCTTCAGGAGTAGCACCCACCCTTTGTATCCTGGCATGGTGTTCAGTGTGCAACTGCAGTCAGTGTTGAGCGGTTCCATGTGGGCTGTTCAGTTCCAAAAGGAATCACAGATTACAGATTACACTGAAGGGCTGAGCTCTTCCAGGCTGGGACCTGCACTTTGTGTCGGTAGCAGCATTGGCTCCCGGACTAGGGCAGTCTTCAGTAGAACTGGAAGAGCTGCTCTGTTGAGAAATGTCACAAGAAGACCTAGTACCTTGTTTTCCTAGTGCCAGAAAGACAATCAGTGAATTTTCAGAACCAAAGTCTTGCTTCGAATCTGCATTGTCTTGATTTGTCTGCATTTTTCTGGTTCACTGGATCCCTCTCCTAGCGGCCTAGGTACTTCCATTGAGGATTTTCTTGATTATAGAGCCAAGGTATGGGGAGGGGAGGAGAGAGAGAATGCCCTCCTGTCTGTACTTTCTCTGTGCTGTAGCCTCAGCACTCCTCTGATGTAAATCATGATGAAATGAGTATTTGGGAAATGACTCCTAAGCTGGAATTTAGGGTGCATCTCCACTTCTGGGCTACCTGAATATCAAGGGCTGTGGTTATTTGGAATTTTGAAATTTTGATGTTGCTTTTTCTTTTTCAGAAGCCAGTCATCAAAGAATGGTATTCAGGGTTTCTGTGACCTTCTTTTGTAATTACTTTGAATATATATATTTTAATCTGTGTTAGCTTCCTTTTTGGAATTGCTTCTCTTTTTAAATATTGTTAATCACTACATTGATAAATAAAATCTACCCTTTCTGTACTGTCTCCACTTCTTCTGAAGATGGCTTTTGTTTCTTTTTACTTGGAGGCTGAGACAGGAGGATCGCAGGTTCAAGGCCAGTGCATGGTAGCTTAGCAAGACCCTGTTTCAAAATTAAAAAATAAAATAGGTCTGGGGGTATAGCTCAGAGTAGAACACTCTTGGGTTCAATCCCTAGTATCCCCCCACACACAAAAGTATGTTTCCTAAATTATTAATAGTTTTGTAAACTAAGTATTATTTATGATATATGAAAATAGATTTAAAGTAATATTCAAAGATAAGCACTTTTTAGGAAATCCTATTATTAATGATCATTACTTCATCTACTAATCTCTACAGAAAAAAAACGTGCAAAATAACTTGTTAAACACGAGTCAGTATATACAGAAAACAAAATGTGCACCTATAGCTACAAGTATTTTCTATTTTGAATGCATTCTGCATGTATGGAGCTCTGCAGGAGCACAGGGGGACGGGATGTGAGTCTACTACAAAGTTTTAATTGTGATTCTGCCATCCAGGGCCTTTTTTTTTTTTTTTTTTTTTTGGTACTAGGGATGGAACCCCGGGGCATTCTACCTCCAAGCTACACTCCCAGCCCTATTTTATTCTTTTATTTTGAAACAGGGTCTCACTAAGTTGTGAAGGGCCTCACTAAGTAGCTGAGGCTGGTCAAAAACCTGCGATCCTCCTGTCTCAGCCTCCCTAGCACTGGGATTACAAGTGTGTATCACCACGCCTGGCTCGAGGCCATATTTAATAGAGGAGCTAAGACACAGTTGTAGTGCATGGTAACAGAATATCTGCATAAGATTGAGAGGGCAACCAGGCAGAAGTGATAAGGTAGGAGGAGGTTCATAGAGAAGGTAGGAATTCAAATTAAGCTTTTATAAAAATGTCTACAGAGAATCAAGTAAGCTTCAGACAGGAAAGAACCAGGGCCAGGAAAAGTACAGGCTTTGTGTGGGAGCTGTTGACGTTTTTGTTTATTGTGGTTTGGGGTCAGCATGGGCCAGAAACAAAGTAAAAGTTGAATCTGGATGGCAGATAATGAAAACCAAGAGTGGGGTTTTATTTGGTAAACAGGGAAGAGCTGAGAGCCATGGAAAGTTTTTTACTGAGAGAAATATGAGATTAATCCATTCATAGAACATTCTGAAATGTATGTGCCAGATGAATATGAAGAGGAAAGATTGAGGGTAAGACATAACCAGTCCAAATAGTTCTTGAAATAGCCAACATTTGAGGCAATTTGAGCCCATACTTGGAGGTGACTTGGACAGTGAGAGCAAACTTGATCAAATACAGAGCAGTACTTACCTGTGGAACTTGACTTCCCTAATCAGGCTGCTTTCTGGCATTCCGATTCTGACTGGCTCCTATTCTGTCTCAAAGCAAAAACAATGCTATGTTGATATCTTACTACTTATTCCCTTTGGAAGATTTTGGCAAAATAATTATTAAAAATACAGTTTGTGGGGCATAGTAGTGCACGCCTGAAATCCCAGTACTTGGGAGGCTGAGACTGGATTGCAGGTTTGAGGCCAGCCTCAGCAACTTAGTGAGACTCTTGTTTCAAAATAAAAAATAAAATGGGGTGGAGGTCTAGATCAGAGGTAAAATGCCCCTGAGTTCAATCCCCAGTACCAAAAAAAAAAATTATTGGTGCTGGGGTCATAGCTCAGTGGTAGGGCATTTGCCTAGCATGCTGGAGGTCCTGGGTTTGATCCCCAGCTCTAGGTGGGGATGGGGTGATACGTTTCTGTCACCCTCAGATATTATTCAGAACTTTAAGGAAAACCTGTGTGCCACGTACCCTCCTACATTAGATGCAGGATGTGTACAGGTGACCATAGAACTTAGCCTGGAAAGACCTTCTGGACTGGGAAGGTGGTAAGTAAGAAACAGTTTCAGTATGCAGTGGCAAGAACAAAGACATGCATAGAGCCCCCTGGGCCAAAGATACAATCACAATATAATGGCCTAAGTCAGAATTTAATCTAGTGCCTTTTATAGCTCTCTTACTATAAACTTTTATAATTTCCTTTGTTCCAAATTTCTAAATCTCTTTCAAACCATCTCCAAAATCATTTCCATGAAGTTTCCACAAAAAGTTCTTCCTGTTGTAACCCATCCACAACTGTCCTTGAGCCCCCTCTGCCCTTCTGGGCTAATCTAAGCAAGAGCGCGGGAGCGTTCGGGGCCAAAGTTACAATTAGTCATGACTGTTTTCCTGGGAAAAATGTGTCTGTTTTCTCATAGGGCACAGTTGATAATTTGGAAAAGAACACTGCGCTCACTGAGCCATATCTATTAAAGATTAAGAGAATCATTGACAAGAAGATTACAGCAAAGAGAGAATAGCCAAGAACACAGAGGATTTTGCCAGGCCACCTTTTTCTACGGGCATACTTCCTTGAAGCTTTTGCCATGTCATGCGTGTAGGTTCACGCAGACTCCGTAGGAGGCAAGGCCGTGGCAATAAGACATTCATGTAATCCCATTCCTGTAATCCCAGTACTTGGGAGGCTGAGATAGGAGGGTCACAGATTCAAGAACAGCCTCAGCAACTTAGTGAGACTCTGTTTAAAACAACAACAAAAGAATAAAAAGGGTTGGGGCTGAGGGTATAGCTCAGAGGCAAATGCCCCTCGATTCAATCTCTAGTACCAAAATAAATAAATAATAAAAATAACAGTTGTAGAATGTATCACTGAAGGAACTGAGATGGCATTATGGGTTGAATTATGTCCCCCAACGATAATTTTTAAATCCTAACTCCCAGTGCCTCAAAATGTGACCTTATTTGGCAGATGCCATTAGTTAAGCCATCAAGGCTGGGCACTGTGGTACACACCTGCAATCCTAGTACTTGGGAGGCTGAGACAGGAGGATCACAAGTTTTAGGACAGCCTTGACAACTTGGCAAGAATCTGTCTCAAAATAAAAAGAATAAAAAGGGCTGGAGGTGTACCTCAGTGGTAGAGTGCCCTGGGTTCAATTTCCACCCAGTACCACAAAAACAAACGAAAACTCCATTAAGAAAATGAATATGTAAATCACAAATAATGAGAAAATTTAGCACATATATCTGATGAAAAACTTGTAAAGAATTCCTGCAACTCAATAATAAAAGGACATCACAAACAAAACAAAAAAAAATGGAGGATAGGATTCAACCTTCCAAGATTCACAGGCCGGGCGTGGTGGCGTACACTTGTAATCCCAGTACTTTGGGAGGCGGAGACCGGAGGATCTGGGTTCGCGGCCAGCCTCAGCTCTCTCTCTCTCTCCCTGTCTCTCTCTCTCTCTCTCTACTTAGTTGCCCTCCGCAACTTCGTGAGACCCGGTTTCAAAATAAAGTATAAAAAATAGGGCCGGGGGTGTAGCACGGAGGTAGAATGCCCCTGGGCTCAATCCCTGGTACTGCAATAAATAAATAAATAAATAAATAAATAAATAATAAAATAAAATAAAGATTCACAGATGAGCTGATAGGAACATGAAAAAGGATTCAACACCATTAGACATCAGGGCAATGCGATTTAAAATGAACATGAGCAGGCCTATTGTTCAGTGGTAGAGCACTTGCCTAGCATACTCAAGGCCCTGTATTTGATCCCTGCACTGGGGAAAAAAATAGTTACTACTGCAGCTCTGCTACAATGACTGAAATGAAAAATCCCGAAACACCAAATATTGGCAAGGATGTGGAGCCATCAGTACTGTCATATATTGATGGCAAAAATGGGGAATGCTACAGCCACTTTGGAAAATGGTTCAATGGTTTTACTTTACTTCCCCCCCCACCAAAAAAATAAATATTTCTAGAAGTTGTCTGCTGAAAAAGCAATGGAAACCCAATAGCAATGAGACTCTAGCTTCAGATTGTGTTCCTTAAGAGGTACAAAGAGCCAGGGTGCCTTGGAGAACTGGCTGAGTCCAGCTTGGAGGCAGCAGCACTTTTTGTGTCAAAAGGCAAAGCAACTATCCAAGGGACACAGGAGCCAGGCTGGAAGGTGCTTTCATTGGCCAAAGATGGAACTTAAAATATACTGAACATCTAAAAGCCACTAGGCTTAAAGGACACTAAAAATCAAAGCAAATATAAAAAAGAGAAAGGGGAGAAAAAGAACAAAACAAAGCAAAACAGAAAAGAACAAAACACTCATGGGATTTCATTGAAAGTAAAAGTGGAGCCAGTGCTTCACTCTCTAAGCTGACAGCTTCAGAGCTGAGCATCAGAACTTAACTTTCTTTAATTGGCTATAACCACTTAACATCCAAAATTCAATGGTTTTTCATGTTTCATTGTGAACATTAGGGAAATCAAGTAAAAAATAGAACAGTATTTCATCAGGTTTCATTGTCCATCAATTATAAGACGCAAAATAGTTTTATATACCACTAAAAAGAAAGAAAATGCTATCAGTAAAACTCAGTGCTAAGATGCCACCAATTGAAAGATATAATCCAGTCTCAGAGTTATTAAAAATATGAAAACAGATTTCTTAGAATTGATGAAATACAGTATGTAGTTAGTGGTTATATAGGTAACTATCATATTTTTATCTATATTTCTTACCAATAACCAGTTTAAGTGTTGAAATATAAGCCTTTAAATAGTCATAGCTAGCCAGTATGGTGGTGCACACCTGTAATCCCAGTACTTGGGAGGCCGAGACAGGAGGATTGCAGGTTCAAGGCCAGCCTTAGCAATATAGGGACACTCTCAGCAATCTAGCAAAACCCTGTTTCAAAACAAAAAATTAAAAAAGGGGTGAGGGTATAGCTTGGAGGTATAATGCTCCTGGGTTCAATCCCCAGTATCACCACCAAAACAAAAAAACAATAATCACAGCTATTTTTTATGTTTGTGCTGTGTTAATAATATAAACTTGTCAAGTTTCCTAGTGTCCTTTAAGAATATGTAAAATGCCAGGCACTGTGGCACACACCTGTAATCCCAGTACTTGAGAGGCTGAAACAGGAGGATCACAGGTTCGAGGCTAGCCTCAGCAACTTAGTGAGGCTCTCAGCAACTTAGGAAGACCTTGTTTCCAAATAAAAATTAAATTGGGCTGGGAGTGTAGCTCAGAGGTAGAATGCCCCTGGGTTCAATCCCCAACACCGCACACACAAAAAAAAGAAATTTGCTAAGAGCTGATTTTAGGTGCTCTTATCACACAGACGGAAAGTGGTAGATAAGTTAAATTTCTCATCTGTAGTCATTGTTTTATTATGGATGTGTATATCAAAACACTATATTTAAACCTTAAATTTATGTGACAAAAAAGAACATGTAAAAATGTAATAAATCAGTATTTATATGATATTATTGAATATATATGTAGTATTTAATATATATGTAGTATTTATTAGAAAAATATTAAAGTGGAACAAGTTTATATATCTATATAATTATGCTATATTATGTAAATTTTATAAAAACCAAATTATAAGAGCTGTCAATATTTAGGTTATGGCATATTTTGCTTATAAGATGTTGTCTATTATCCATGACTACATTAGGATTATTTGCTTTCAAGTACTTATTCATATAATTATCACTTAATATAAAGCAAACTAAAAAAGTAATAATCTTAGCTTTAATTTTTTTCTTAGACAAGAATATGCCTTGCATGTATTTTCATTTTTGAAATTACTAGAGTAGGGCATAGGTTCAACACTCCAAAATATAGGCACAGATAGAAACTTCCTCAACAAGACCCCCATAGCTTGGGAAATTAAAACAAGAATTAATAAATGGGATGGCATTAAACTAAAAGGTTTCTGCTCATCAAAGGAAACCATCAAGAGTCTGAAGAGAAAGAGATGGGAGAAGATCTTTGCCAGTTATCCCTCTGATAGAGGACTAATATCTAGAATATACAAGGGACTTAAAAGGCATTACACTAAAAAACCAAATAACCCAATCAAGAAATGGGCAATTGAACTAAATAGACACTTCACAAAAGAAGAGATACAAATGGCCAATAAATACATGAAAAAAATGTTCAACATCATTAGCAATCAGGGAGATGCAAATCAAAACTACACTGTGATTCCATCTAATCCCATCAGAATGGCAATCATCAAGAATCAAAAAACAATAAATGCTGGTAAGGATGTGGGGAACTCGGAACTCTTCTACACTGTTGGTGGGATTGCAAATTAGTTCAGCTGCTATGGAGATCAGTGTGGAGATTCCTTAGAAAACTGGATACGGATCCACCAGATGATTCAGCTATACCACTCCTGGGTATCTTTCCAAAGAAACTGAAATCAGAGAACTACAGTAATATATGCATATCCATATTCATAGTAGCACAATTCACAATAGCCAAATTATGGAACCAACCCAGATGTCAATCAATAGATGAATGGAGCGCCGGGCGTGGTGGCGCACGCTTGTAATCCCAGTACTTTGGGAGGTGGAGACCGGAGGATCCGGGTTCGCGGCCAGCCTCAGC